>JANAVB010022332.1:0-27754 GCA_029216955.1 Iris pallida | reverse complement strand
TGTTTTACAGTTTAGTAGAGAGTGTTCTGCAGGCAGATTCTTGAGAATTTGACGCTTTCTCTTTTTTGTCTTTTGGCCTCCTATTTGCCAATATAAATGTTGGCCTTCTTCTACACCTGATATATCATATAATCCTTTGGTCGTTTTAATGGAACATGGTATAACATTCATATTGTCCTCGGACAGAAATCAACTTAAAAAGGAATTATTTTGATTCAACATCTCTTTCTCGAAAGGGAGTGTGTGCGAGTTGTATATTTCAAGAATAGGTTGGAACCAACCGGCTGCACTTTATTTATAATTTATATTCTTTTTTATAGGATAAATAGGAAAAAAGTGCACGATCTCGGCGAATTACTTCTGAATAAGTTAATAAATCATATGTAAGAACCATAGCATTTCGTGATTCATTGGTAAATAAACTCTGATTCTCTATCGACCGATAATGCGAGACTATTAACATGGTTATTAGGCGTACTTTGAATGTGTGACAAATTATGCAAAGAGTCTTTTCTGTGCTTGATGTTCTACCTTGGTTATGTAGTAGCAAAGGACAGTTTTTTGCGGATCAAATTGATTAAAGTACATTGTCATGCTTCCTTTCTAAGTTATGTATCTTTGGAGAGTAATTAAGACTCCTAAAAATTGGGGGAAGAATGGGGCAAAATGATGCTATGTTGCACGGATACTCCTCCGGAGGACCATATCCGTATATAACGCGGATCCGACGCGACATTTCCTCAACATTATGTTGGACATGGCTCGTCCATGTCTAGCTCCTAGCTCCAAAGAGACTCAATATATGTTGGAAGTGATTTTGTATGGTTGTAATAATGTCAAACATACATGAGAGCGAGAAATAACATTTCTTTGTATGAAACTGTTTTTCTAACTTCTTGGAGTCTAGTTAATGCACAAAACATGATACCTACACATTATTAAGTTCTAATGTCTAAATATGTATGTAGGTATAGTTTTACTGTGTATATATAACCCGCATCCACACTGCACCATTATCCCTGAATTTCAAATTAAAAAAAAACTGTCATATTCTGAATCTGTATCGTGTCCGTGTCTGTATCTGAGTCCATGACACTGCAACCTAGGAAGGATGAAAACATCTACCTAGTCTTGCTAGCTTGACCAACTTATGAATTTGTTGGGCTGTTGAGAAGCCACAGCCTCAGCCAGGCCCCTAATTTCTTTGCCACTGCCTGACATCCTTAAAGTGTCAAGAAATATAACTCAGCATTCTAACAAGTTATACTATGATTTTATAAACTGACAGTTTCTTCGGTCCTCGGTTCACATGCCCAAACTATCGCATATGAAAACTCCTTTGTATTATCGTCAAATTGAAGCCATCTCTAGCTTCCCAACAATGCACTTACTTTTCACTCTATTTAAAGAGCGCACAAAAGGGCAATCATTTTCTTAAACATACATAGAATCAAATTCTTGCTAATCATGCATAAATACATAGGACCAGCTCCTAACAAAGCAATGGAAGGTCCTCCAACACACTCACTTCTCACCCTATTAGAGACAAGGTTGTGAAAAGTGCTACGCGCTAGTCGGGCGGGCACCCACCGCCTAGAGCCTAGCCCGCCTAGGCGGTCGCTTGGGCGTTCGTCTAGATCTAGGTGGTTCAAAAAAAGTGAAAATTTCCCCCAAAAAAACTACTGAAAATTACAGAAAAGGTCCATAAAACCCCAAAATATGCGTAGTCAGACGTCGGGGGACTAGGTGGGCGCCTAGGCAGGCATCTAACGGGCACCAGCCGCCTAGACCGCCTTTTAGAACAGTGATGAGAGAGTAAATTCTACAAACAGGTAACTGCTTCTTCCTACTTTAAAGCAAAGGTCCTCCAAACATTACAAACTCTGACAAATTTTCCACCTTATCCAGGAAAACTCATCAAGATGATTTGGATATTTACAGTAAGTTCTCAGGAAACCCCTTAAATTTGTGCGCCCCTGGTGATGGCGGAGGGGGTTACGTGCAACTATCTACGCTTATGTGTGACACCCTTTTATGTATTGAAAGTGATAGTACGAACACCGTCAAGGAATAATGTCAAATAAATAAGACAAGATCCTTTATACCCCATCTTAACTTATCAAAGAAGGCTTGAAAAGAACTCAGAGCTTCCCTCTCACTGAACTTCGTTCAATAGTGTCAGTTCCCAGTGCCTGCAAGGCTGCAACCTCTTAACAGCAGCTGTAAGTGAGCAGCTGACCTCGCCATTGCCAGTGACCATTGGCAGAGGAGAGGCTGGAAGAGAGATGGAGAGGAAAGAGCAACAGGGAAGAATGAAAGGAGGTGGCATAAGTTGTCTTACCACTTAGAAGTGAGGGAGAAATCTGTATACCCTCAAGAAGTGAAAAGGATATGTAAGGGCAGCAAAACAGTTAATTGCCGTGGATCACATAAGGAAACCTTTGGACATAATCATAATAGAATGTAACTGGAGAGGAATGTGAGGGCCCATGATAATTAATAGTAGTGGTCACACTTAAAAGAAGTTTTCTGTCAATGTGGCATAGTAAAATGGGTGCTCTATAAATTATGTCTTTTTCTATAATCAATTAATGCAAAACTTGCTGAAAATGGTGACGCCACACGTTTCTTACTTAGCAATTCAAATCATTTGCTATAATGTATTTCTTCCAGTATAATTTTACACTTAATGAGAGGGAAATATTCAAAGTATACAACTACAGCTCACCTGCAAGCTCTCTGCTATCTCACGATCAAACGCAGAAAAATCTCGAGGAGATTTCACGGTCGACTTGGAGGCAGACTTGGGCTTCAACCAACTTGGTTTCCAACTGCTCAGCAACCCATGCAGGACAGATAAAAATATGTCGAAAAGGCTGTCACCAGACTGATCAGATGTGGCAGAAATGGAAGTTTCAGCAATGGACTCCCTCTCCCTCTTTGGGAGAGCACTATGTATTGTAAAAACAGATAGGTCTGCATCCTCGTTTATGAACCGAGTTCCAAGAAAATGGAGTATAATTGTCGCAAGTGTGTACCTCATGTTCCTTGCAGATGGTTCCCTGTGTCAGTAAAACGTAGTTATTTAACGCAACTGGCAACCTATAAAACTATACCTAAAACAGAGAACAAAGAAATATAATAACAGTATGAGAAACAAAAAACAAACTGCAACTTCTTCACAAAATTATATTTTGCGACTAGCACATTCTGCTGATATAAATTGATGTCTGCGATACATATATTGTCTTGAGAAATTCCAATACCCCAGTAAACAAACATGTATAGCATTATGTAGCTTATGATTATTGTCTAAAAATGATATGATGGACACATTCGGTCCACTCCAACAAGTGGTAAAGTAACCCAACAATCCTAGTACAAGCTAGTTTCCTTCCTTGCATGCACAAGTTAACACTTTATCATGATAGAATGAAATTATATGATCGTAAGACGTCATATCAGGGTGCTTTTGGAACAGGATATAAGCTGCAGAAGGACAAAGATGGAGCCTGAGGTGCACTCATGACCATACAACATCCGTATCAATATAAGAACCAGAGAACCAAATAAATTTTCCATGCTTCCTACTTTTGGTAGCCACCAGCAAACAGCAAAAAAACCAGGAACTTCATAAGATTTACAATTCTTCTTTAACAGCACAAAGAGGGGTACTTGATACCGCTAGTTAATATGGTTTAAGGAAATTTTGGCATTCCACTGCTTTACTAGATCTCAATGTAGAAGATGAACTATAAGGGGGGGGGGGGGGGGGGGGGGGGGGGGGGGGGGGGGAGGGAACAATGCATGAAAACTCATTAATCTAGGTCAGACAATAAGGAAAAGCTGAAGTTCTTAACTCGGTAGGACACAGTGAAAATGTAACAAATGGCACATCATAAGACTTGTTTATTCCAAGCGAAAAAGGCGCATTTTGTTGTTTACCGAATTGAAAGATTCATGATTAACTTTATCGATGAATGACAAAATTAGCATATTAGGATTGGTTTATATATAACTTAAATTGATTTGGTTGGGTCCCTATACCTCCTACCTACTTGGAATAGTTGAGTCAAACATATTTAGTTGAATCAAGTTACCCTATTTGGATTATGATTTATCTTTATTTAAATTTAATATTTATCTTTAGTTGTTTTAGAGTAGGATTAGGAAACCTATTTGATTAATCTTGGAGAAAAAACCTATAATTAGGTAGCAAATAATTTCTTAATGGAAGATTATCAATATAAATAGAGATATCTCTTAAGACTGGTATTATTCCAAGATTTATCTCTCTACTCGGTGCCATTGCTAGCAGTGATGTGAAATTCCTACAACTTTTATCAAGTTAGTGGAAAGTTATTGTGGATAGGGATCAATCCCCATCATCATGTTTAACGCAAACTAATACATGAAGCAGCAAAATATATGTGCAAATGTTATTCACTTATTTCAGTGCAGTTGCATGCTCCTCTAGTTGCATGGACACGGATACGACACAACACAGTAAGGACACGATGACACGGACACTGCAACTATTTTTGTGAGTCCTAGTATATTTTGGAGTGTCCAATATGTATCAGTGGAGTGTTTGATACGTGTCCGACACGACACGGCCACATTTAGAGTGGTCATGCTTCCTAGATGCTCATTTTAATGATAAAATATTTAGTTATATATGATATTGACCACCAGAGTACTTCAAGTCAATAAGGTGAAACGAAAGCAGAATGGTAGACCTAATCTCTCAGGTCTCTACCCACATGTGGTAGAGACTATGCCTGAGGTGCTAAAATTTGGTATGATCTCATCAGTTGACATGCTATCTGAAGTCTCACGTAAGGTTAATCTCTTGAAAAGATTTCACTGCAACTAATATCTTGCCTCTATGCCACCATTCAGATGATCATGCAAGTAATATAAGATAGGTCTTTTCCGCCTTAACAAGTCCGAAACAGAGAATATGAATATCCATATATCCCTCAGAGAATGACTCCATTACATAGCTGCACAAACATATAATTACTCTGAAGAGCTTGGATTACTCTATCTTAGAAGTACTTATACTTTAGTGTATGCACTTATTACAAATCACGAATTTTCTTACGTTCTATGACTTGCCCAACATTTTGCATACTCCTCCGGCCTCCATGTAATCTGTCAACAGTTACACAAAGCCTCTGCTCCATATATTGTGTTCTACATACATGTGCATCGCTATGACATGTCTTTGATAAATGGCAAATATCTAACTACTTAACGTTGCACGGATACTCTTGCATAGGACTGTATCCGTGTTCTTGTCTGTATCGAACACATATCCGACATGCTCCTCGACACTTATGTAGTATATGACTTGTCCATGTTTAAGCAAAAAGTGACTCAGAACATTGGTGAAAGTGATTATGCAGAGTCATGATTGAGCCAAACATAATTAAGATATGAGAAAGTACTTCTTTGTATCAAATCCTATCTAGAACCATTTGGAACCTAGTTACTATAAAAACATGCATAAATAAAGATATAATTAAAATCTTATTTACAAAATATGTATATAGATACTTTTCAAATGCACATACAACAAAATCCATACCGTACAAAATCCAAATTTTCTCCAAATGCCAAACCAGATTTGTATCATTTCTATATCAGAATCTGTCCTTGTCGCAACCTAGCTACATACACAAGTTGAATGGAAGAAACATGCACTTCAGAGACTGCTATCAAGAATGTTTTTAAGATGTTATGCACGGTCTGAGCGATGCATCAGAATGATGTTATGCCACTGACAAAGACCTTCCTCCAGCACAAACCCCGGAGTTAGAGTTTGTCAAAATCGAAGTAAATATCACTGGGCCACAGATAGTACTGGCTATAAATCTGATTAAACTTGGTTCACTTATGCAACCAGAACCAAGAACAAAAGTTAACCCAAGCACTCACTATCACCAACAGGAAAACATATGGGCAGCAGGAAAGAGTATGTAATAATCATAAAATCACCCTTAAACACCCCTACTTGCTTCATGATGAACGAGACATAAGTAAACAAGATAGACAATGATCAGAATTTACCTATCTGCATAAACAATGGGAAGCAGTCTCACGAGAAATTGCAAACGCAACCACATGGATGCTTTCAGTACTGCTGCAGATGGCGGGGAAGAATCGACCACTCCTGTTGGGCGTCTACCAAGTCCAGGACTACCACCTCTGATACCCTTGCGACTGCTACCTTTGTTGGAAGAAGCTTCAACTCCAGATTGCATAGCATTAGCCTGTTTACTAGCACCACGAGCAAGTGTATTTATCTGTTGGTCAATAGTACTCATCTGCTTAACAACCTCGGCAGCAAATGAATTCCGTAAGTCACTAGAGCTCCTATCTATACATGGGAATATTAGATCACCAAGTGCTTTCTCAGTTACATACTGCTGGCTAGTGCAGAAGCCTTCAGCATCAGATACATGAAGATCCAATTTCCCTGGCCTCTTGACGTTTACACATTCATCTACAACTTCGCCTTCTTCAATGGACATTGCATCCAACTTGCGCCTATCACTTCTGTTGGCTGCTACATCTGATGTGGAACTTGACCAACCCCACGGTTTCCAGAATCGTGCTTTAGTGGAAAGACCTTTGCGCTGAGCAACAGATATAAGTTGCTGCCGGATGGATTTCCGCCCAGAAAGGACATCACTGCCAGCTAAAATCCATTTAATACCCATTACTAACGACTCCTCCAGTGATCTTCCAAGCAGATGGGCAATTTCAGCATAAAGCGGAGCTGCATCAGGTCTAACAAGTATTCTTGTAAGAACTATCTCGGAGAGAGACTTTTCACTTTCAGAAACAGCAAAATTTTCAGCATTAGGAGAGAGGGATCGAATGGCCTCAACAAAGGACATGTCCTTAGTTTCAATTTTTTCAATAAGAGCTTGTTCATTCAAAAGAAGCCTAAGCTCCACCCACTGCCAATGAAACTTTGCAGGCTGCAGAGTATCAAAAACATGCACAAGCTTGTCCTTAAGCTTTGCATCAGGTCTCAACAAAGGCTCTAGGTTCAAGAGACCCTGAAACCCATGACCCGTCTTCCTGCAATAATGTAAATGGAGGCATTTTGCAATCAACAATGGCATCTAGGAACATCCTGGCACGAAGAGGTATAAAAGCCTTTGTCTTCAAGTGTTTGTCAGGATTATGCATTTCCAGCATTGCTGCAAACTCAGAATCGCCAATATCACTAGCTAGAAAATCATAAAAAACATGAGTGTTCCTTAAACACAAATCTCGAAAAGGATAGTGCCTAATGGCATCATCAATGGCTAAGGATAGGTTGCGATATAATTGGATGTCCTCACGAGTTGCGATATTGCTGTTGAGAATGTAAGGCCTCCAAATGACCATCGCAAAGATGGAATATGCAGGGGGGAAGACGACATTAAGAGGAAGCATCCGCTGCATCCTTGAAAGAGCTAATATGCATGGTTCACCAAGGATGTCAACAACTAGGCCATCAAAAATAGTTCTACAGTTCCCAATTAGTAACCGAAACCAATGCACATAAACTTCAACCGAATATTCAAGCTTGATATTACCACGGGACATTCCATTTGAACTAGACCTCGTACTTCTAATGAATTGCAGAACATCCAAACCTTCCTTTAATTTAAAAAGCACAATCATCCTTTCCAGGCTTGTAACTCCATGAACAATAACCCCAACCACAAGAGCAGATACAGCCGCAGCAGCTTTTACATCCCTTCCAGCAAATAATTTTGCAGAATTATTCATCATTTCATTTGAATGATTCGAATTTATATCATGAGTTTCAGGAGACGACTGAAATTGACTTCGATGAACCTTTGCAGGAGAGAAGGCACCAGAAACAGCTGTAGAAGCTTCAGCAGCCAAAGCTAGGTCAAATATGCGGCCAATACGATCTCCTAGAGCTTCTTTAAGCAAGCAGAGCGAACTTAAGTGAATATGTAAAATGTGTTGAACACAGCCTGACGAGAACTTCGTAAAATCTTGGAGTTTCAATAGAGTAGGCCCTACATTACTAACGATTGCAGAAACAGCAGAAGCTACTATAGAGGGATCCCCCTCTAAAGTACAACCACCATTTTGTCGAATGCAGCCTACTAAACCCTGCACAATGTCCTGGGCTACTTGATGAGCACCATCCCATTTCTCGGAGGAACTTTTTGGAGCACCACCAGCAAAAGGTCTTCGTTCTTTTCCATAGAAAAAGTTCACAGCCTCCTCAACATATTTTTGAACTATTTCTTTCATTGCCGGACCAGTTCTTGATATCCTCCCAGTCAACTTCTGACGAAAATACTCATCCAAATCACTCATTCCTGGAGAAACACCGGAAGAAAATCCTAAATCGCCATCTAATGTCCGTCCAGTATCAAGTTCCACAAGAAGTCTCTGATCACATGTGGCTCTAAAATCTTTTTCCCATTTCATCACACTAGAAACATCTCTATATTTCTTCAGCAAATATCGAGCAAAAACAAAAGATGCCGAATGAGTAGTTCTTCCATTGGATGCCATCACAGAAATAGCTCGATGCATTGCAGTAGCTAAAACATCTGGCAAGAGATCTGCTGCGATGAATACATTTTCATACCTGAAGTAAACTATATGTCAGATATAAAACATAATAGTGCAGATAAATGTTATCATATTCTACTACAGGTTCAATGGGATAATAATTTCTGTAAAACGTTTCAAGTTTGAACCCCAAAGCCATTATAATGCTTGGCCTCTTGAGTAAGACATGATGCATTCGGGATGTAAAATACTGAGACAAACCCTATTGACTATTAATATTCACCTCACGTCAAGAAGGAAGACGGTTTGATAGTTATAATACAATAATTTCTTGCTAAAGGAAGACCTTGTTTATTCAAGACAAAAAATGAAACTGCTTCGGAAGATCTTTCTGTTTAGGCTGTTCTAAGCTCTTCACACCTATTCTAAGGATCAAATTTTTCAAGAAAGAGGTGATCTAGCACACAGCATAAATAACATCGCTTTATTTCCATCACCACCCATCATATAAATGTTACACAACATGTAAGAAACAAATTGCAGATGGGACCAAGATTAAGAATTAAACATAATCCCCAAAACTTCCAAGCTATGTAGAAACTAACCTAAACAAAAATAGATAAGATACCTTTGAAGAGCTGATAATAGATATGCCTCCCCGACTTGGAGGAAATGACTTTCTCTCCTTTTAGCCAAAATCCCCACCGTCCTTCCAGGATGGGCATTACTGCTTGGTCCACCAGGAATCTTCCGTAAAAGCCATAAGATAAGCCTTACAGCCGAAACTAAGTCAAAAGAAATATCCAATATGTACAGAATTAGGGACAGCTCAATTTGACCTAGTTTCCATTGTGCAGTGTTCCCATCATCAAGAGCCATAGGAAAGGAACTAGTAGAATTACTTGGCTGTGAAGCAGCCTTTTCACTTCCTTCAACCAGTTGTTTGATTGATGTCAGTAACCAAATTGAAACGGATCTCTTTTCCAGCAACCTAAGCTGTTTCAAAGTCTTCCCAATATCACCAAGATCTACAGCTTTCATCTGATCAACACCTTTAGGCTCGTTACCCGATTTATGATGGGGGCAATTCACTTTATTATCACATACATGACTAGTAGATGCCCCCTGGCTACTTTCAATCCTAGAAGCTGCCAACTGTGCAAGACTTTGAGTTTTCCGAACAGTCTTTTGTCTACCTCTTGAGGCATTTTTGGTCAATTTAAGAGGTGGTTCGACTTTCAATGATTCTTGGGACTTGGGCCCCTTTCTCACCCACCAGGTATCTTCATCGTCTAACTGATTTGATGCATATGCTTGATCAGAAGGATTCCTTTCATCGCCATTTTTTTGCCGCTTTGCTTTTCTACATTCCTCACAGCCAGCTGTGACTTCTGGTGAAGAAACTTCGATGTTGTAGGAACCTAAAGGTCTCTTGCGACTCCCCTGGGCTTCATCATGCTGTGGTTCAACAGGAAAAGCACATGGAAGATGCAGCAAATTCGAAATCAGAACCTTCACCTCCGTAACTTGGTTCTTCATTTTGGATTTCTTAGAAGGCAAAGGACTCCTGATTGTATTTGGTTTCCCATGGAACTCCTGCAAATTAGGTACCGTAGCACCTTTACTAGCAGCAAACCCACGGACGTGCTTTTGAAAAGTAAAATCCATATTTGTGTTCATATGACTCAAATAATCATTAAAATGTCCACGGAGCACAAGTTGACGCTCATTTGAATAAATATGGGTCGCCTCATATAGCACTGCAGTTTCTGCAATCTTCGCTTCTTCTAAGACGTCAAATAAAGAGGATCCAGGCAGCTGCTTCAGAATACGATGATGCCTATCTCGCCGTTCCAAATCAAATGATGTTTCAGTCCGATCCAAAATTCCACTAATTATGAGCTGCCTCAAATAAGCCTGAGGATAGAAGATGCCATTGCGTGTTAGTTCCATAATGAGAACTTGAAGGCGTTTTAAACCCCCACCTTTCCCTGTCTCATGCTGATCTAACCAACACACAATTATGTCATGCAATGGACCCGGACTTTGGAAGATATCCCCTTTATTCTTTCTGTTATACACATAGTTCAAATTATTTCCATCAGATGCTGTTCCACCAAAAACATTGTCATGAAGTGAAACAGAGATTTCACTTGAAGGACTAATCTTCTTAGACTGGAATGAGTTATGCATGTCTTCCTTTCTAAGCTTCAACAGTAGGACAGCAACATACACTTGTGAAAAATCCATCGCACCAGTAAACTTCACATTCTGAGGTAAGGCAGTCCGACAGTCCCTAAAGTCACATGTTGCCCACTCACAAAGAAAAAAAATCGAACAAATAAAAGATGAGCCGACAGTACCAATCCACTCCAAAGAAGACCTCAGACATGGACTGACTTCTGCAATCCACCGCTCTTCAATAGCCACATCAGATATATCTTCAAAAACAGAATGATAAGCAGACTTCACATCTCCCACTAACAGAGCTTTATCTAAGACTTGAAGTACTTTTGCCGCACCATAACCTTGAAGGCTGGGATTAACAATCTTTGCAAGATTGGAAGAACGTTTCTGAATAGTGGAGACCACATATCTGATGGACAAGTATCGAAGGTAAACATCTTCTGTATGACAGTCAGATACCTTTTGTGAAGCATTTCTAAAATATTTATCAGGCACCACACAGGCTGGAAGAGTAGAGCAATCCAAGGCAACAAAAGCATCAGGCACAGCAAGTATCAAATAATGAAGCATCTCAACCAGAGAAGAAGCAAGGGATGGGATCTCTGAACTATCCAACAAACTGGCACCACTAGGATAAATATCTTTGATGTATCGAACTGCTATGTCCACAAAAGTTCTTACATAGGTTTGGGAGGATGATATACTCTCGATAACATCAGATACTATAGGCAAAAGTAACTCTAGAGCCTCAGCTGACTCCTTCTCCTGAGTGCATAGTTTAAAGAGACATTATAACAGGGAAGCAAAAATAATATAACCAATTGAGTTCTCTTTCTTATGCAGAAAAAGCTATCAGATGAGATACCTGAAGTTGATTGAGGACCCACTCAATTATAAGAGAAGGAAGAAGAAGGCCTTCCGTATAATGCCAGTGTAGAAGACGCACCATATACCACCATTTAAACTGCAAGGATGGCTCCTCAACATCATGGATAGCAGGGGATGAGTCAAATCTCTGTTGTGCCTGAGCCAGCACGGCAGTTGGTAAGGAATGATCCCTGCCTGACAAGGGTGCAGTGAAACCATCTTTTGAGATAATATCATCCAAGAGCTGTTGTAAGTACTCAATAACATCCTTTGTCCACAAATCAGTACGTGTAAGTTGTGATTTATCCGGCGTTCCAGATGCAACGCTAGTGGAAGTAGGACGAGTGCCATGAACCTACCAAATTAACACCAAGTTGAACTGAATCATACTCACAGAAAAGAATGAAAATAAGCCCTTTAATGTCAAAAACAATTTTTTGCCACCTGATTAAGATATGTAACTTTGATGAACCATGTTGCTCTTAGTAATGGAACATTATAACGAATAAGTACTTCGAAGAGAGATTTCCTTCTATAACCATGAGGAACATGATCAGCCAAAGAACGCAGGGGCTTATGCTGCTGTGATAGAGCCTGACAAAATTTTAAAAGAAATAATGAGCACCTGAAAAAATAATAATTAGAACAACTCTCACAGCAAGCGCTTCTGACAGTATCTTCACAGTCCACACACATGCATGCACATGTACGTGCAGCGCATATGCACTTGTACATGCATAGGGAAAAACATTTTGTGCTGACAACTTGAACTCCTCACACAAACTTGTATACTGTTAATAACCAAAAATAAGCAACTGCAAAAAAAACTCAAAAGCACTTTAGCCAAGCAACATCAAAACGCCGAAAGTGCAGATGCGCAGTTTAGAATAGTACTCCAAGATACATAATTTAAGGGAAAAGAGAATATAATTTATCCAGTGATGCTTTAAGAAAAGCAGGGTTGTAAAATATAGTATAACCCACTAATAATAATAATAATATGCTAGCAACAAATGGAAAAGGTTTTGTCACCTCTCAACTGTTTCTCGATTTGGTAGGATTTTCTTATCCTGAGCCCTCATTTGGTGAGGAGACACTCTAAGTTGTTGATGTTTATACTGGTCGATCATAGAATAGAAATTCTGATTCATTCAGATCAACTTTCCTTCCTATTAGTGTAAAAGGGACTCCCAGTGCCATGACCCTCCCGGTTATGCACGATATATATATATATATATATATATATATATATATATATATATATATATATATATATATATGGAGAGGCTGTTTTTGTTACTCGAACCTGCATCATCTAGGATGCAAGCAACAAGCCCTACACTCGCACCAGGCGACGCCCACTTCCGTCCTATTAATGTATCATCTTTAATTTATATTTAAAACAGGAAATAACAACACTGCTACAGTTTTCGAATAGAGTAACTCATATACAAGAATAGGTACCAATAAATTCCTGAATGTGGTATTTAGATAGCAAGGAACTTAAACTGAACCCTTTCATCTCATACAGTTAACATCACAAATCCATTTTCCTATCATAAAGTTGGTTAATGAAGAAAAATCCATTTAAAGTTTTAAAAATCATCATCATTATCAAACATGCCTACTTCCACTGGAATGGTGTTTCACTATAAAGCATCAGAAAGCTCCACAAAAGAATTAGCATAGTTTAACTACCAGCTCAAAACTTTGTGTCAATGCAACTAGCCAAGGAATTCTTCAGTGTTTCTTTTGTCCTATACCTACAACTGTATACACACATGATAAGCAAACAAAAATATATATGTTTTTCATCAAGAACCTCGATCCATTTTCTACGAGAATCTTCACCGCATGCTCTTTGCTCAGGAAACACACCAGGCTTTATCAACAATTGGCCTGAAAGAGGCACTCCATAGACTTGTCCAGCCTGTTGTGTATCAGAAACTCAAGATTAGTTTCTGGCACTACAAAGAAGTAGCTTGATGGTATCAAAATTTGTGATTACAACAAATATGATGACAGGAGTCTTGGCAAAGAATATAACAGAGGACTACACTTCACAGCAGTTTGGATAAAGCTTGCATCTAAATTACCTTCCGTCTTTGTGCACGAGATTCATTAATAGCCCTTAAACGTTTCCTTATTGCCTAAAAAACAACAGGAAACCACTGTTAATCAAGTGATCTAATTATAACATTATACAAATGCACATGTATTAGATTACTCATGGTTTGCTTTCACTCTTTTGACAAGGAGCTGAATACGATATTCAACTTGTGACATATCTAAATTTGTGTGAGAAATTCCACATCTAAATTTTCTTGTTCGAGTCCACTTGCTTCTCTCAATTTGATCAAGCTACCATCATTAAAAAGTGAGAATACTATCCAGGTCATAGATGACATCCTCTAACAACAAGCGGGAAAAAGATTAACAGAAAAACATAACACATAAGGTAAGGAGTGCAGAACTGGGCTAATGCCTTACTGCCTTCTCTTACATTATTAAGTAGCTTGTACTTTTTTTTACTTCTTAAATAAACAAGTCTAATACAAAATTGGATAAAAACTATAACTAAACATGATATGAGTTGCTAAACAAGGAATTGATTTAAGATAGTACACATCAGCAATCAAGATTGTTTGTTAATCAACAAGCTGATTACCTCTTTACACTTGAGGATGATCTCAGGTTTTGAGAAATATGCAGCCTGGCTCAGTACAATCTCTCTAGCTTCCTTTTATGTCCAACAAGAAGGTAGTGTTAGGGTGATAATAACCTGAAGGATACTAAAAAAAATTGTTCCCAGAGAGTCCAGGCAAAAAACGCACAATAATTGCATGTGAACAATACATAAATTACGAATAAAATCATGCTTAACTAATGTACAGATTCATCTAGGAGTGGATTATGACTACATACGAAAAACAAGAACTACAAGATGGCAGACTAACAACTATAAGGAAAATGATTCACAAAAAATTACAAGGAAAGATAAATACTTGAAGTTCGCACTGTTAAATGTTTTTCTCAATATCCTGCCTAAGATCAAAGATTACTGCCTTTCACTTAATTTTAAGGTTTTATATTATACTAAAACTGTTAGCACACTCTTTTTTTTTCCAATCTCCTAATTCTTGAGTACGACTGGTATCTGAAAATGACAAGCTCCCAGTATTCCAGACAGAAAAAACAAATAAAGGCCAGGAGAAACAATGAGAACCAAGAACAACATAAAATTGACAAGGGAAAGCCTGAATTGTCAATTTCTTAAAGGAAAAAAGTGCCTTCTAAACTTCAAAGGAATGTGAGTTTGCAGCTTGAATCACATTAATAAAATTGGGAGTCATTTTATCCTATAATCAAAGCATTTTTTGCTATGCCGAAAAACCGCTCACAAAATGGGAATCCAATCCACAGAGGGTTCTTACAGAACATTTCAAATGAACGCACACTTAGTAGCCAGTATTTCATGAAATCATTTAAGCCCTAGTAGATTCAAGAAGACGACAGATTAAGTGTTCAAATCTAGGAGGGGGAAAAATCTGGGAAACATGTTCTTTCTGCTCAACGTAATTGGGGAGATTGCAGTTACTAATGCAGGGATGAGAACAGAAAGCCACCATATTCTCCCTCTGGATCTACATCTTCCCTCCCAAGACAGCAGCAGGGCAGGAACACCATCACCCGAAGCCTCCTACTCCAGCCACCAATCTGCATCCTCCCTCTCGAACTAGGGCAGGAACGGAAATGACCGGCAGGATCAGCTTTGGCATGTAGACAATATATAATAGTATCAAGATAGTACAGGGAACAAGAAGCAATGACAAGCTAATAGAGTGTAGAGAAAACACAAGACCAAATGGGAGACAAAAGAGAAGCCTTTGTGAAAAAAATTAAAGACAGCACGCGGCAGCGAGACGGCAAAGCCCCAAAGGCCTAGGTGGGACCTCAAGGCGGGGATGCAAGTACTGAAGATTAAATTTTGGAGTGTGCAACAGGTAAGACAAACATGGAACTTATTATTGGAACTTTGTGTGTGCCCCCGTGTGGGGTGATAAACTTTTATTTCTACTTGATGTAATCTTTTGGACCATGCTCACTGGTGTCATGCCTTGGGTTTTTCCAATGATATTCATAATATTCATGGCTAGACATAGAAGTTGAGTTACCGTCAGAGTGGTAGGCAACCCCACCGACAGAATTAGGCCATAAGTGAGAAGATGAGTCGGTTAGGAGAGTGGATTTCTTTCTTTCCTATTTTATTTCATATGTGGTGGGCTTGGGCTAGAGAAGTTCCTTCCGATAATATGTAGACTTAATGTGGTCTGACTTCATTCGAGAAAATTAGGCATTTGAGGAAAAATTAGGCAGCTTGAGGCGCTCAAGGTAGACGCTCCATGTAGCTAGGCAAGCGCCTCATGACCAATCCGCCTAAATCCTTGTCATCTTAGCCCCTCCATGCCCGAAACGCTGCGAGGCGGATGCTTTTTAAAAGCTACTGAAACTTATCAAAAACATAAAAAAGGGAGAGTGGTGACACATTTGAGAAACATCTGGAAATTTTGTAGGGTACCAATGTAACAAGATTGAGATGTATCCAGATAGTGTTGCAACATTAATCATATGTCTAGGACATGAAGGATACCTCAAGAATATGACAAGAAAACCAAATTATATACCTGGAAAAACATAAGTTACTTCAATGCTTTCAATATATTTGATGGTTCATGCCCACTAAAATACTTTGATTCTAGATGAAATTATAGAAATAATAATTGGAGACCGTATAGAATAGGAACTGTTACATTAGTAATAATAATTGGACACCGTACACACTATTGTATTTTGTATTCTGACTTCAAGCATTTCATGTCCCCAGGATTTACTCCAAGATCTTAAATTTCCTACGAGTATTCTCCTAGACAACTCCTCCAAAGACACTCCCATGGCTCCACAATTGTCATATATGCCGAGAGTGTGAAATACACACGACTACCATGTATGATGTATGAACTTTTCGCCAATTGATTTTCTTTAAATGCCATGCATCTTTAACGAATCAAGAAGTCTCTCCTAAATCTTTTACACAAAATGATAATATTTTAAGAAAAAACTCATGTTCACAACATGATATGTTTTCATGTTGATTTCTCGCGAGGGGTAAACTTGTATTGACATAGACGAATTACAACTTTACGACCAAAGCTTTACAATTGCTACAAATAAACGGGTTCCAGGGAAGTGTGAGACGATGGAAGTCTGGTCAGCGCTCGACCACTTTGTTTCGTTGACAATCTGAATCCAAAGAGCAAGTGAGAATTCTTCTCAACGGCAATGGTTTCTTCTCGGACAGGACGTCAAAAGCGGACTTCTGAGTTGAACAACAAACGCTCATTGTTGCAGTTGCTCATGCATGGGAACCTTGTGACCTACGTGACTTGAGAGAGATCGGGGACACTCGGGATCAATCTCGTGTTGCAATGTCGACGACTACTACTCAAGGTATGGCCGTGAGGTCCCTTCCAGTAGGTGTGGGATCTCAGGGAATGGAAGACCCATTTTCTGTCCAAGTATGAACTATTTATCAAGGAAGCACCTCTATTGATTAGTAGCGTGAAACAACTCACCAGCTCTGCAGAATGCCACAGGATTGACCGCTAGTTAGTGGGATAACACCTACGTTCTCCTCCTCTCATGAGAGACGTGACATGATTGCCATCGTAGGTGCTAAACGTGGCACCACACTAAGGATGTGGCCTCTTGGCAACCGCCTAATCGGTTTGGCAACAATGGTGTAGAAGCTGCAGTGTTCCACAGCACAGCAACAATCAGCGACACGGTAGTAATTTGCACATAGAGCCGCACAAGTGCTTACTACCGTGGAGTTGCTTGGTTCAGCGAAAGTAGTTGGTTCCCCGGACTGTCATTTTTGCTTGTTTGTTCTGCAGCAGTTCTGTTCCGTGGGACTGTTATCTTGTTCCGTAGGATTCGGTTATTCCATGGGATTGGTTATTCCGCATGACCTTAAACTTTTTAGTGTTAACATGATACTCACCTAATCACATAAAGATATTTACACACCAATGTTTTGACAAATATTGATGATAAATAACATAATGACGGTCGAAGCAGCCACTCTCCGTATCGCTTTTGTCGTAGGTGACGGATGATGGTTTGGCGATGTAGGCGAAGGTGAGACAGAGTAGGCAGACGAATAGGCAGCCACATACCTCGAAAAAAGGTTGCATATTTTATATAAAAAAACTGAAAGAAGAGGGAAAGTCACAGTTTCTTGACTCTGTACATACTTTATTCTAATTTATAACTAATGTCAGTTGGGTGAATCCAACTCCATATTCTGCACCAAAGACATTGTCAATTTCAATAAACTTGAAATCCTTAAAATTACAAAGAACTAACTTCGGCTTCTTGATAATTTTATTTAGTGTTTACATGCACATGCAGGTTGTTATACAAACATAGGCAAGATGTATTAGCACCTATGCAGTGCCTAGGCGGTAGGTTGACCACTCTCCGTCGTGCACACGCGTAATGCCGTTTAGAACCTTGGTGTTTATTATCAGGATTTCCAAAGCTCCACTATTGTTGTAAAGAATTACGATTGTATATCAAATTGATGTCTTTCGTATATCATAAGTGTGTCAACATGTTCCAATGTGTATCATATAACTTATCATACCCCTTTCTAGGTGCCTCCAATACCATTTGTTAAGCACATTGGAAATCCATTTATCCATGATATTGCTTACCATTAGTTTTGAAGCTTTGGGACCATTTTTCCATTTATCAGAATACTTTGGAAGTTGTACCATTCTCAGTGTACAATGTAATGACCCGTCACGCTCAGTTCAATCGGAGGAATCGAAAAGCCAACGACGTTGGACTTAGCCATGCAACGGCCTGCTCGAAGTCCCGCTCGGCCAAGACGACTCCTCGCTAAGGTGGGTGGCTTCGGTGAACTTGCCTCAGCTTGGCCTTCACACTAATAAAACGAAAATTTTCAACTGCACAAGTAGGCTTGATAATAAAAGAGACTAATCCACATAGCTAAGAAAATAATCCCAAGTCGGGTCGGATTGAGTTAGAACATGGAAAAGGTCCCACGGTCGGCTTAGAATCGTTGCACGGCGTACTTTCAAAATAACACTCGATCCTTCATCCCGTGGCTTGGTAGAAGAAAAGTTGGTCTAAGTTGCCACAAAGCTATGAAATTAGCCTAAGTCATAGGCGTTGCACGCATAAATGCTTAATTAAACATGCACAGTCCCATCGTCCAAGGCTTGACATAGCCTTTGCTGTCTCACGGGTTAAGTTGTATCGCACGGCTTGTGGCATAAGTCTAGGCACCCAAAGAACTTGGTTGTTCAAGTCGAACGTGTGCACGGCACGTTCCCACGGTGCAAGGCTTGACATAGCCTTTGCTCGTCAAGTTGTTGCACGACTAAGTTAGGCAAAGTTATGTTGGGCTATCGAAGTCATAGCAAGCACCGTCCCATATTTTCTGCGGTTGTCAAAGTCACATAGTTCCACGATCTCAAGGCTCGTCATATAAAGTATGACTTGGACGATAGTGTCGCATAGAACACAAGTCAGTCTAAGGCACAAGCCACAGTCGGTTCAAGGATAAGTATGCCACGGTCTATGGAACACAAATGAATACGTTTGTTCAAGTCTATCTGGAAGGCTATGCAATAGCCGTTCCATGTGTTTCAAAGAATGTAAAGTACACACGACCGTTGGTCACTGAGATCGGTCCCGTGGCTTGGGAGTCTCGCATGAAAAATGGAGAGTATGGACATGGATAAAGAAGTTTAAGGAAGAGAAAGCAAGTTGTATCATCTGTAGGCCTTACATTTATGTCGAGTCTAAAACTCATCGTAGGTGCGTGGTCATGGACAATTTGTCGACAAGGTGTAATCTTCTCAAATGATCGTCGGGGCACCGGTTAAGTCAACACAAGTTCCACAAGTTTGGCGTCGTGTTTGAGTCGTCAACACAAGTTTGAGTCGTGTTTGAGTCGTCAACACAAGTGCCAAATAGGTGCTTCGGCACGAATTTAGCGTCGTGTTTGAGTCGTCAACACAAGTTCCACAAGTCGGGATTAAGTCGTCTCGAGTTAAGTCAGGAAGGGCCGTAAGACAAGTTTGGTTAAGTCATGTTGAATTCTGAGGCACGACCTCTAACGTTTGAAGCACGGACCAAGTCGATGACACAAAACAAGATGTTGCGTCCCAAATTATGAGTCGGAAAGACAAACACGGGTCGACACTCTAATGTTGTTGGCACGAGAAGGGTCTAGAGGCACAACAATAAGCAAGTTATCGGTGCAATGGCACGGTGACGATCTAGAGACACAAATAGGCCAAGAGTCTATGTCCTAAAATCGATCATAAGACAAGAATAGAAAGACAATCATAAAGGGCTTATGTTGCACAAAGTGAATGAACGTGTTGGTTTTGTATGGGTGGGCGAGGAGCTCACTCCACCAGTACAGTTGAGTACTGACGCCCATACAGTTTCCATGTGCAGGCACGGGAAGAAGCTCGTTGGCACAGAGCTCGCTTGGATGCATCGAGGCACGGAGTTCCTTGGCGTTTCGAGACGTGCGACCGCATGGAGTCAGAACTTATACGGAACATAATGTATGGACATCGCCTATCTGAAACATCCGTTGGCTCGTCAAATTGTATTGAGAGAGATGAGAGAGAGATGAGAGATTTGTAATCAGAGAGAAAAGTGAGCTTGAGTGATTGTAATCTTGGCTACGCGCCTTTGTAATCTTATATTCATTATGAATAAAGATTCTGATTTTGTTTCAATGCTTGTGTTGCCTTGTATATTCAATGTTTCTGCTTCGGACTTCTGTGCGACGACCCCGTCGTAAGCTGTTGTAATCGGTCGTTATGAAACCGCCTTGCACGAGCGCAATCTAGGCTCGTGCGGCAGCACGCCTTAGCGAGGACGATCGGTCCTACGGGACCGAGACGTGACATACAACACTGGCTTGCAAGGAAACAGTCCACTTTGTTGTTAGTGTCCAATAACTAAGGGAAGATATAAAAACTAGACTATTGAACCAAATCTTCTTGGATTTACTTATGATCTTGAAGACAATAGCATCAAATATTAAGGATTAACAAAGCGCAAGAAGTTTGGAGCTTAACCTTGCATAAGCATATCCTCGGATTTAAAACCAAGGATCATCGTAATTGGACAAAAATCTTTTTAAAAAAATTCTCATTTACAATAGAAGAATCAAATGACTCTCCTATCTCGACGTCTATAGTCGGTTTCACAAAAAATGAACAGAAGCTAATGGGAATTTAAAGACAGATGAATACATTAACAGTAACTAATGAGAAATATAAAATGACTGCCCACAAGCCCATCCTTCAAAAAGTAAAATTACAATATAGTTCATGTAATAGCAAACCACAATACCGAAGATTCACAGGATCAACAATACGACATACAGTCTTATATCCTTATAATAGAAAAAAGAGACAAGACAACATGAGGTGGCACGAAAAGGCCCAGGCAAGGGAACTTAACTTCATGATGGTGATGCCGGAACCTCATGGCTAGAATTCGTGGTGGGAATTAGGTAAGTTGAGCCAAACTTGTGGTTATGACTTGGTGCTCTTAACTTTTTTCTACTTGACTTAAAGACTTGAGGGTCGCTCACCAATGTCTCGAACCCTGGCTTTTCTGGCCTTAGCAGAGAAAAGAAAAACAAGACCAAGTCCAGAGGGAGAAATAGAGAGTGACCTATACACTGGAGATCGAAGTTGTTGCCCATCGGATAGTCGACGAGGTTGAGCTGGGAGAGGGTTCAGGACGAACGACAGAGGCAGAAGAGAACCACGTGGGGGCCTACCCTATTTTTCTTCAATATCTATAGCTTATTGATCCTAGGGCAGGTTTCCCACTTGAAAGGTCAATGTTTCATGGTTGGGTTCAATTAATGTTGTGGTTGGTCGAGGGCGGCTGAGGCACCTCCTGCAGCTTGAGGTGCCTGTCTCCTGTGTCAGGAGGTCACCTCTATACCTCACCGCCTAAATGATTGTTGCCTAGGCACCAATCCATCCAAAATGTCTAAGCTATCGCCTTTAACAAGCCGGAGGCTGGCAGAGGCACCTCCTGCAGCTTGAGCTGCCTGTCTCCCTGTGTCAAGATGGTCGCCACTATACCTCATCGTCTTTACCAAGCGTGGCCCCATCCATGAAACTTTTTGGTTGGGTTCAAATTTCACATTGAGGCGGATCGAGGTGCCTCCCACAGCTTGAGGTGCCCATCTCCCGTGTCAAGACGGTCACCTCTGTATGTCTCCACCTGAATGCTTGTTTCCTAGGCACCAGTCCATCCAAAACGCCTAGGCTATCGCCTCTACCAAGTCTGTCCCCGTCGATGAAGTTTTTTGTATTTGTTAAGTCACAACTATAAAGTTACCTTTTTTTCATCTGAGATTGGTATGACTTAAGAACATGCAACAAACAGTAGGGTGTCTTTTAAGGCTCAGGAAACATTTGAGTAGACCGTTCAAGAGAATTTCGTTCCTCCGTAGCAACAAAAGTACACAACTCAATTCATGAAAGGTAACAAATGGACTTCTTTTGATTGTGCATGTAATCTTGATTAAGGCATGCAGCACGGAGACTCATGATAGGTACACATTCATACAAACCAAAGGACCCATAAACCATCAAAAGAAATACTATTCATCTACAAAACAAACCAAAATTGATAAATCTGTGATCTCACAGGCAAGAAGGATATTGAAGACTGATTTCCCTCTCTCCCAGACTTCAAAATGTATTACAGGCACAAAATTTTCTACAAGCTAAAGCATGTGTTTTATTTAAAAAAAAAAAAACAGCTTCAGATTTTGAACAAAAAAGAGGGTTTCATGTATTTATACAGGAAGCACGTGGTTTTTCTGTTGTGTTAGTGTGTCTCAGCCCCTTGTTACTTGTTAGTTAGCATGAGACCTGGTCTTGACTGATTGCCATGCCTAGCCAAGCTGCGGTATGGAGATTGACATGCACCTAGTGATTTATTTATGCTCTGTTCATTATCATGTTTTGTAGTGTAGCCTCCCTCCTGTTACCCGTATTCCTAAATATATGTTATACCAATAGAAAATATTGGAATGTGCCCCATCCAACCC
Source organism: Iris pallida (assembly GCA_029216955.1). Classification (NCBI taxonomy): domain Eukaryota; kingdom Viridiplantae; phylum Streptophyta; class Magnoliopsida; order Asparagales; family Iridaceae; genus Iris; species Iris pallida. The sequence goes on along the minus strand of JANAVB010022332.1, from coordinate 4,944 downwards.
CAACACACACAAAAGGAGGAGAAAATCCGTAAAAATGGGTCATGGATCCCTTACCCTAGCCCTTAGCCCTATAGGTGTAACTTGCAGGTTTAGAAGCGAACAATGACCAATAAGGCTTGTGATTCTTAATAATCTAAAACACTAGACATAAGCAACAAATTAAAGAGAGCAGAACATCGGTCATCGTTCTTACAGTAGATAGCACTCCTCGTACAGTATGAGATAGTAATGACAAAGAAACAAACCTCGAGTCCTTCAACAGTCTCTTTGTATCCAGTTAAGAGATATTCTTTACTTAGTGTCTCTTCAGGACAGTTTGAAGTTTGGGGATAAAAGTCAGGTGGCGCAAGCCTAGAAAAAAGATTACATGAATTATAACAAGTTATACAAGTGGCGTATATACAAAAATATAAGCATTTAGTTGAACTATATGACAGCAATATATCAGTCTATAAAGCTTAGTTACTGCAGTAGCACCATGTATTTTATAAAGAAAGTAGTAAGCGAACTTCATTTAATTCAATTTAACTTGATTTTGTATCAAATATGGAAGAAAAAAAAGGTACGGAATGCAAAGAAAGTAATATTTTCTTTTGTTGGGAAAAATGTGCAGAATGCAAAGAAAGTAATATTTCCTTTTGTTGAAGAAAAATATATATAGCATTAAAATATGAGGTTCATCTAATAAAAAAATATTTAACTTGATACGGAAATAAAATACCAAATGCAGATATTTCCATTGACAAGGAAATAAATATATAAAGTCCAGCATTAGCAATATCAGATCATGGGTCAGAGGACAAAATAAATTTTCAAGTACATAAGTTACCGGGAATTAAGGGGTTCTTTCTCACACTTGAGCTTGTATGATGCTAATGGTGATGGTCGCCTGCAAAAAGAAAATTGATAAGCAAATAAAATGTAAAAAGACAGCAAAAACCTCAAGAAACATGTCATTATAGTATATGGCCACCAAAAGAATAATGAATAAACATACAAAATCAGAGAAAAGATCCATAGCCAACAAATATATACATGAATATACATAGATATAACCCCACACACGCATATGGATTTGGATCCTGCTATGGCACAGAAGGAACTTCCTTAAATGGAGGACATGTGTCACAATCTTTGTATTATATTCCCAACCTGGAGACTTAAAGCTCAATTATCGACATTTAAAGATGTAGCATTCGTTAACCCAGAAAAAATGACTAAAACTGAAATAATATAGTTCCTCTAACAGAAAGACTGATTAACCCACACATATAAAATGATCGCATCAAACGATCATTCCTATTTCTTCGTGAAAAGACCATAGGTATTTGGCCACACTAATCCACAAAAGAAACACATTTAACCAACTGAGAATTCATGAAGCAATATTACCTTGGTAGTTTAGTTATGCCATCAGCTAAGGGATGGTTACTAATTAATTGGATTGAGCAGCAAGTTAAAAGTAATTACACAAAAGATTGGAAAACAAGTGGTTGAAGCCTTTGGTATACATCATGGGAGGAGAGGGGAGGTCATGGGTTCTTATCACGGTCCGGGGAGAGTCAAAGACTATACTTTTTCTCAAAAAATAGCAGTTAACCTGGAAATTTTACTTAATTGGAACACACAACAACAACAAAGCCCCAAACTTAATTGGCACATGAATAATGAATTTAGTGCTAGGCAGGTAACCCACTTTCTATGGCAATATATAATATGGAATTTTATTTAGTAACTACATCCACTGTTCTAAAAGGCGGTCTAGGCGGCCGCCTAGGTGGCGCCTGGTGCCCGCCCGATGTCCGCCTAGTCGCCCGCCTGGACCCCCGACACCTGACTATGCATGTTTTGGGGTTTTATAGACTTTTTCTACAATTTTCAGTAGGTTTTTTAATTCTTTTTATTTATATTTGAACCGCCTAGATCTAGGCGGCCGCTTAGGCGGGCTAGGCGCTAGGCGGTGGGTGCCCGCCCGACTAGCGCCTAGCGCTTTTTACAACCTTGACTACATCCAAATTCAGGATCACTGAAGCATGAAAACAAAGCTTACAGTGACCTAAATTGAATCTCGGCCCAAGACTTCGAAATTGTGAAAAGTAACAAAATTGATAATCTCAATGGGGGATGATAATAGTCTCAAATACAATTTTTTAAACCTTGACTCAATGCATGCCTGGATTGACTCCTTTCATGTTGTTGCCTATCAAATAATCTAAGTCAAAACTTATCCAATTTATTCAGGCACGAGGTGCAAACACCAATTTGACATACCTTGGGCCACGAGTAACCTTATGTGAGGTTCGAGCCACCTTATCTCAAACATATACCTCTTTCCTTGTTCCCATCTTTTATCTTTTTACCTAGTTTCCATGTTACGGCCAAACAAAATTCATTTTGTTGATGTAAACAATCATTTTTCCTAAGAACTAAATCCAGATAACAGAAACCAATAGTAAGGGAAAGTTGTAGGGATCCTAGTAGATGCAATCGTCGAGTAGTTATCAGCACTTGAAAACCTAAATCCTGGGGATTTCCTCCACCTCTAAGAAGAAATCTTCGAATGTGATTGCCACCATGAAATCAACAATCTTTATGACGTAATCAACATTCCTTTAAGGTGATATCCCCAGTTAAATTTTTTTGCTGGTAACCAATCTCTTAAAATATCTTGAAACGTGATTGCCGCCAAGAAAATGTCATCTGATCATATGCACCACTTAAATGTGTGAGTTCCTACCATGAAGAAACAACCATGATGTCCCTTCATTATAAAAATGTTGGGCGACTAATCATGTTTCCCACATATAGAGCATGGTTATAGAAGATTAGAAGGTCGCTACAGAATTGGTGTAACACTCATCGATCCCCACCACCACAACCCGTCCCAACAAATGGGCTTGACTCGCAACCCAAAAATTAAACAAACCGCCCCAAATAAAACACAATACTGCTTGGTTGAGTCGAAGAAAAAAAAAAAACAGGTGATGATTTTAGGATTGCATAGATCATAACTTATTTTTGTCATCGGAAAAGATAGTTTGTATTTGATGTAGTACTCACAATTTTTTCCCACGGTTTTGAAATCAGAACTGCTATAAAAGTATATTTGCAATATGGATAACCAGGAATGTGAAATAAATGAGCATATAACAGACAAAAAATGCAGTTAAATGTGAATTTACAAAGTAATCACCTTGGATTTGAAGAGTAATTCGAGTTCACAAAGGGCGAGTCTACCCTTGCATTTTCCCTGGAAGACGGGCCGCTAACTGCATTGTTGCCAACTCCGCCACTGAGGCTGGCAGAAGAATACCTTTGCATTTCTCCCTGTCGCTACCGGCATACTTCCTCCAACATCCACACTGCTACGCACAAGACATGCTCCATAACATTGCAAGTCACTATCTGAGTAATAATCCACACCCACGAATCACCTATTCACAGCCCAAAGTACTATAGAGTAAATACAACTAGAACTCTAGCTTGATCCCTTTGATGGAAACTAGCTTAAACTTATTGTAAATTCCTCAATCAGCTTCTCAGTGATCCCTGCAAACCAAATGTGATTCAACAGCACGAATTAGGGCTAAAGATCCAACCTTTACTACAAAACGAAGTCAAAAACGACCAAACTTTCACGAATTCAACTTCGCCCTTGCGATCAATCGAAACCACCTCCCTAACTGAAATCCACAAAAATAAATCCTTGGAATAAAAACAACAAACCCATTAAAAACCTAGCATAAGGAATCCAAAAATCAACGAAAAAATAGAGAGACAAAGTTCCGAGATCGAGCTAGGGTTTAAGTCCCCAAATTCAAAAAAAAAATCGAAAATTTCCCTCCGCTTCCGATTAAATAACAACCGGAGGAGTTGAATTAGGGAACACCGATAGAAAAATTAGGGTTTGGGAATCGAAATTGGGGGTATTTCAGAAACCCTAGAGAGAAAGAGTACCTGTAGTTCGTCGAGGAGAGAGAAAGAGAGGAGAGAGAAAGCGTTTGACTCCTTATTTTTATTTCCTAAAAATAAATTGACACAATGACCTGTGTGCCCGGAATTCCGATATTGCCCCTGGGAGTTTGGGGATTGGCGGATTCGATGGAAAGGATTGGTGGGAAGTGGTTACTTCAGGCGGGGGTAGTGTGGGAATTTTGAGTTGTGGGTGTGGGCGCTCAACTGTTGGCTGGTCTCTGCCTTGGCCAAACTTTGATAGAGTGGAAAGTTAAAATACTCAAGAACAAAAATAATATTCCTTTCTTCAATTTTTTTTTTTGTATTTTTGTTAAACTATAAGTGGTGTTACTATATATGTAATAGAGTTTTGGTGAGCTTTATAAGATTTTCAACTACAATGTGACTAGTTTATGTTCATGACATGATTTTGTCTTCTTTGTATCTCAAAACAATATAAGACTACGAATAACACTTCGCATATTGGATAGTAGAATGGTAGATTCTAATGTATGCTCAAATATTTTAAAAAAAATCGTTCTAACAGACCAAGAGAGAAGAGTTGGACCGAAACCGTGACACGTGGCGCGTCCCCATTCGGGGGGTGGGGCCCGCAGGAGGGGGGGGGGGGGGGGGGGGGGGGGGGGGGGCACGTAGGCCGCGGTTTCGACTTCGGTCCCCTCGTATGGGTAGACTTTCATAGTATAAAATATGTCCACCATGTTTTTTTCGCAACATACACGTGATATATGTGAAATTTATTTTTCTTAGTTTACATAACTTTGAGTTGCGTCAATGTACCACCTTATATTGACATTTTCTTTTCATTCCCTTTCTTAGCAGTGAAACAGTTAATTAAGCTTTATGATATTTAAATAGTACACATTAGGTGAACCATTGAAATATGGAAGAACTCGCCATTTCTACTTGAAAACTTAAAATCTTTATAATATATAATATATATATATAATATAATATATATATATATAT
>JANAVB010022331.1:0-49365 GCA_029216955.1 Iris pallida | reverse complement strand
CCATCCACAATAGTGCGTGCATCGTGTCCATGTCCTCTCCCGTCCATAATCTTATTCCAATTTTACATATACACCATCCATCGTGTCGACAACCCCGACACGGTACATCACAAAATCGTAAACCTAGTTTAACTGCTCCATCCTCCACCGTGTCCCGTCTTTGTAGAAGCATGAAAAATATAAATAAATTCTTATGCGACCCAAAAATCAGCCCCATGCGGCTCATAGCTGAAGGATCCTTCATGCGGCTCAAAAGACCCGAGAGCTTCATGCGGCTCAGAAAGATGAAGGGGAAGCCACGTGGCCTCATGCGGCTCAAAACAGGCCTTTACAGCTGGCCATAAATACTCTAAGTAGCTGGCTAATTAATTACCCTGACACAGGAAGACGGAAGCTCTGACAACGAAGGATTGACAGCTCTGACATAAAGGTAAAATGATGGCTCTGTCATAATGGCGTGCTCCTAGAAAGACGAGATAAAATCTTTATAGCTGGCACAATCCACCAATTCCAAAGCCCCTTATATGGATCGCTTCAAAGACTTCCATGTGGCTCGGTCGTGGGATCCACCCTATGCGCTTCAGTTGGAGGCCACCCCCATGCGGCTGCCACTCTCATGCGGCTCGGATTGTGAGGGTCACCCTTATGCGGTTCAGTTGGCGGCCACCCAATGCGGCTGCCACTCTCATGTGGCTCGGATTGTGAGGGCCACCCTTATGCTGTTCAGTTGGGGTTCACTCTTATGCGGCTATCATTCTCATGCGACTGCCACCTTCATTCGGCTCAGTAGTCGGGGTCACAATCTTGCGGCTTTGCCAGGACGCCCCGTCTATGCGGCTCGTAGCATAATGGCAGTTAGGACACATGGCAGAAGATTGACTAAGACTTGTCCACCCGCGTTCATACGGCTCTCAGCATAATGGCGGTTGGAACACGTGGCAGAAGATTGACTAAGATTTATCCACTCGAATTTAGCAACCAACAAATCATAACAATGCAGATTTGTTGCAATCAACATTAACTACCCAGATCGATTTCCAACAAACCATACAGATTTGGTACAATCAATATTAATTGCCCAGATTTGTTACAATCAACATTAACTGCCCAGATTTGTTGCAATCAACATTAATAGCCCAGATTAGTTTCCAACAAACAAGATCAAGGCTAATCTTAACCAAATCCCTAACCGTCCACTTTTCAAGGAGCAATTACTGCACACCCTACTTATCACAAAGCCCTATAAATAGCAAGGTACCATTCCCTTGCAAAACCCTGGACACAGAGAGCGGCGGAGACAGGGAGAAGTATAGAGCAAAGAGCATCCAGCAAGAGCATTTCTTCGCCAGAGCCGAAGCGACGTCCGATCGTCCAAGGAGTAAGGCAGAGTTGATAGCACTCTCCCGAGCCTCTACCGTCACCCCCACAAAAACTAAATAATTATACTTTAGATTGTCTTTCCTAGGTTTTGTTCTTAGGCTCTCTTCTGTACAAGCGAGATTGTAGTTGTGAAGTAAAAGTCCAGTCCTCCCATAAATTTGTTCTATTCTTTTATAATCAATGGCAAACACGATGGCGACTCTGCTGGGGACTAACTTCTCCATGTCTGAGAAGTTGGTGACGCAATCGGACGCAGCCAAACTTGGCTCCACACAACAGATGCTGGTCGTCCGCTTCGACCAACAGGTGTTTGAAGAAATGCTCTCCGATGGGAGCGCTGGCCCGGCCCAGAAACGAGCCCGCACGAAGAAGGCCCACAGGGAGTGGAGGTCCAAATCATTTGCTCCTCTCCAAGCTCTGGACGAAGTGTTCTCTGCTGCCTAGGATGGCGGAGATTCGCATGCGGCCCCACTTCAGGCCACAAAGAACCCTGTTGTTCCCAAGTCCGGCAGAGGAAATCACTACGATGCTGGACTTGCGGGGAACAAGGGGAAACTCTGTACGGAAGCCGCATAAGGGCGCCAGCCGCATGAAGACTCATGCAGCCACAAAGGCCAGCCGTATGGAGAAGACTCATGCGGCCACAAAGGCCAGTCGCATGGAGAAGGCTTATGCAGCCAATACTTCCAGCCGCATAGAAAAAGCTCATACGGCCAGAACTGCCAGCCGCATAGAGAAGGCTCATGCGGCTACAACTGCCAAGCCGCATGGAGAAGGCTCATGCGGCCACAACTGCCAGTCGCATAGAGAAGGCTCATACGGCCACAACTGCCAGCCGTATGAAGTAGGCTCATGCGGCCACAACTCCCAGCCGTATGCAAAACTGCTCAAGCGGCCACAAATGCCAGCCGTATGAAGACAGCGTATGCGGCCACCAATCCTAGCCGTAGATTATCTGCTCCATGTAGCTCGGGTTCAGTCTTTGACTGCCTCTCATGCGATCCTCACTCCAGATACTCCCAAGAAAATGTGCCAGACTCTGTACGGCACCATTTGGACTCTTCCTACTATGCACCCTCGGGTGCTAGAGCGAAGAAGTCTAGGACAGCGCGGGCTCGACGAGCTCAATCAGCTGTCCCAACCTCTGACCATCCGAGCGCTCCGCTTACTGTTATGCGGGCCTCCGATGGAAAGTTGTACAGAACCACTCGAGTCTAGCCCCCGGCGGCAAACGGACAGAGTGGTTCCCAAGAGTCTCCCAACAATCAGGGAGCAAACATGGTGCCAACACACTCGGACGCTCGGGATTCTCGGTCCCATAAAACGGGTGTAAAGGTTGCTCGAGGCGTACCTGACTTGCGTGACGTGATCCTTCACAAGCACAAAGAAAGAGAAGAAGCCTCGATGTGCAGAGAGTCCTTCCATGGACATCACTGCACCCAAGTCATTGTCAACTGCTGCTGCAACAATGCGGCAGTACAAGAAGACCGACGATCAGTCTTCCAACGACTGCAACAACCAAGCTCAGAGGACGAGGCGCTTCTCGTCGTCTCCTGCAATTCTGCTCAGAAGATCCTTGGCGGTGGGAGAGGAAAGAAAACAAATGTCTCGAGCCCAAAAATCCTAACCAGCATAACCAAGAAACTCTCTTCTAAGTGGTTGTCCATGACCGTTACAGGAGAAGTTTACCAAGGTACCCGCTCAAAGACAAAATCTGCCACGCTTGGAGATTCGTCATTCACATCTCTGGGAGGCGCTGGATTCGGGGGTAGCACTCCTCCGAACATCCACGACAATGGTCCGTAGTTTGCAAGCCACGCCTTCTATCGGTTCTGCGACAAACACCGAATCCAGAATGTTGCTTCAACGCCGTATAATCCGGCAGCGAATGGGTTGGCAGAAGCATTCAATAAAACTATAATCAAATTGCTCAAGAAGTTCGTGTCTTCCAATAAATGTGACTGGAATGAGAAGCTTGGCGAATGCTTATGGGCGTACCGTACTATAGTTCGGACGGCCACCGAGAATACACCATTCTCTCTGGTATATGGGAGTGAGGCAGTTCTCCCACTGGAGACTCAAATCCCCTCGCTCCGTGTCGCCCTCACCTATCGATTGACGACGGATGATAATTACCGTCGCCGGTTACAAGAGTTGGAGGCCTCAGATGAAAAGCGCATGTTAGCTCAATAACGAATTGAGCTGTACCAAGCACGTATCTTGGGAGCTTTTAACAAGAAGGTTAAAATCAGAACATTCTAAGTGGGCGATCTCATTCTGGCAGTTCAGAGGCCGATGGTTATGACTCACAAAACCGCCAACAAATTCCAGCCAAAGTGGGAAGGCCCATTTGTCATCGAGGCTGTATTCTTCAATAGTGCTTACCGTCTCGCAAAACAAAACAGAGACTTGCTCATGTTGCCCGTCAACGGCAAGTTCCTGAAGAATTATTATGTCTAAACGGCATCCCCCAAATCTATCGAACTGTTAAGTTATGTGCCCTTAGGTACCGCTGAACTTATACTCTGGTCATCCCAAATAAATCTCTATCGCATCTTCTGGGTAGTAAGTCATGTATGATAATACCTCTGAACTTTCTTCCCAAAGAGCATCTTCCTCATGATCTAATGCCCGCACTTTCAGTGCATAAACAGGGTAACAGATCCACAAATTTCCCGAAACAACCACGTCGATTTCACCTCTGAGTTGTTTCGCTTCCGCCAAAAAATAAATTACCCCCTCACATAGAACTTCCTCGTCCATATCACCTCTGAGTTGTTCTATGTACCCTTCATGGAGTCCACTCCTGCCACGTCCTCATTACCTCTGAGTAGGAAGGCTCCATTGAAGAAACCCTCATATTTACCATGTCCTCATTACCTCTGAGTAAGTATATTGGTTTTCTCTCGACTTATTATCCGTACCCAAGACCAGAGTACGTCGAGGATAATAGGCCCACAAATGTCCTCTGTTGACCACAAATGTCTTCTGTTGACCATAAATATTGTACTAAGTTTTCTAGTACATGCGCCTTATTTCTCATCATGCCTCGAGAGCCCAGCTGCTCCATGGCATTTTTTTTCCCGATACCAGAAACTTCCATGGCCACCTTACTGTGGAATTATTCTAAGTATCCCTATCCAACTTGTTATCCGTACCTAAAACCAAGGTATGCCAAGGGTAATAGGTCCACAAATAGTCCCCCAACGGGGCAAATGCCATAACACCACAAACGTAACAAATAATACAAATGAAGGGTAAAATAAAACATACTCTTTTATTTGAAAGTCAAAGGTATTACATGTTCCGGGACCACGTCCCTCTCAAAAAGAGAAAGAATATAAATAAGGAAAAGGCCGACTATGGTTCGGCGATACATAATTCTCTGAGACGGTCCCTCAGCAAGGCAGTCGACTACTCAAACCGCTGCTTGGCCCGGCGCTCGGCCTCCTGAGTCAGCCGCTCCGTATCCTCCAAATGCAAGTGAGCCCGCCAGCCCTCTTCAAGCTTATCCAGAGCACGCTCCAAACCAGCAGAAGCTCGAGTGACCTTGTCGGCTTCCTGAATAACCAGCTCCTTATCCGCGCGGGCGGCCTCGAGCTCAGATTCTAAGAAAGTCAGTTTCCTCTAAAGTTCGAGGATCTGTTCTCTCGTATCAATTACCCCATGGGAGGTGGCTGCTTCCCGAGCCATGCAGTCCTCTCCCCTGCAGCTCAACTGATCATACTGCAGAGACAGACAGTGGAGGTCCCCCATTATAATCGGCTTAGCCGTATCCCGAGCAACCCTTACCTTCTCCTAGCAGTTATGAGGAAGACACGCTCTTGGTCTATTGCTGCAGACAGATCAACTTGCCGCAGCACTTGAAATTGGGCCACAAGATGATCGACCTCCAGCAATTTAGGTTCCACGAGCTCAACTATCCCTGCCCCGCCTGGGAGGGTTCTAAGGATTTCAATCTGGCCTCGGGCGCATTGACGGGCCAAGGCAAAAGAGGTCCCCCTCTCCACCGCAGTCTCAATTCCTCGCCTCAGGTGGCGGTAGAAACTATCAATCACATCCTTTGACGCTTCATCCAGAACTTCTGTAGAAGACGGTGTCAAAGGAAGGGTAGCTGGCAGGGACAAAGAAGATGCACCGGAACTTGCTGCCCCCGCCACAAGGGAAACAAGTTCCGAGCGAAAGGACGCTTGAATAGCGGCCAATTCCTCCTCCGCAGCCCGAAGGGTCTGGAGACTCGGCAGGGCGAAAAGGTCAACCCCCGGAGCCACATGAACAGAGGAGAGGGCGGGACCATTTCTTCCCGTCCCGGCCATTCCGCCGTCTGCTCTCCCAAACTCGATTCAGCAGGAGGCCCCTCAATATAAGTTAGAGGAGGCACACTCTCTTCCACCAGATTCTCTCTGGCCAGCTCTTCTTCGATAATGTCCGTCGTTGACAGTGAAGGAGCAGGACCTATATGTCCGGAGCAACTATCAATCAACTTAACCTGAAGGATATGATGATAGAGCGAATGAATCTCCTTGCTGGTCAAAATTTGACTTAGCTTACCAGGGGAGAGTGGCTGGGACTGAGGTTCGCTCTCAGCCACCGTAGCCTCTTCACCAGCAATATCCGACCCAAAAGCAACTGGTTCATCTGTCCCAGCCACCTCGGAAGGAGATACAACTGGATCAGCGTCACCCAGCTAAGGTTCAACAGCCTCGGAGACGGGTTCAACAGATTCCACGTCACCCTGGGTTGAGACCTCTATAATGGGTTGAGCCTCAGCCGTCACCGGAAGAACCCCGGCAGAAATAATCTCGGCACACATGTCACTAATCAAAGTGGTCAAGGCCGGATCGACTTCAGAGTCAGGAGCCGGTTCTCGAAATTTTGATTCTTCTAACGCCTGCAAATAAAAAAATAATTAGGTCATAGTTCAAAAGAAGAGCCAAAAAAGAAGATGGTTGTAATTCAATTCACCTCTGAAACGGCATCATCCTCGCCTCTCTCCTTGATGAGCAGCCTGCGAGGTTTAGACGCAGTCCGTTTCACGGAGTAAGTTCTGCCGCCAACGATGGGCTCAGGCCTGCTTCGCTTGCACGAAGGACCAAGAACGACAGACGGCTGATCCGCGACCACCTCATCAGCAGGAGAAAGAGAGTTATCGGGGTCGTGCTCGTCATCCTCTTCGTCCGCATCGACAGACTCTGAATCCGACACAAAAATTGTATTCTCTCGCTTCTTCCTCGTCTTGGCCCCCTAGGGCTTCTCCGCCAAGCCAGTACCAACAATAAAGCTGGTACTCGGGTCAAAGCCAACAGGAGGCTTGCTCGCCGCGACATGGTATAGAGCTGCCAAATACAAAATCTCTTCTGGTGCCTCAGCATCAGGAACTGAGAAGCTCGTATGGGTGTGAACTGTGTCATAATAATGCCAGGCCCTGATGCCATCAAACACGCTACCTTCAAAACCCAGGCAAGGGCTGGGACTGTCCAAGAGTAGCTGACTATACCCGAACTGTCGGGAGAACCTACTGGGCAAGTAAGGCTCCAAGTAGACAGTGTTACGGTTGTGGTATACTAGGTACGCAGGACGGATGTTACGCAACCAAAGGAGCATCTTCTCAGGCAAGAGGTGAGGAGGCCCGGTACCATCAATATGTACGCCCCTCACTTCTTTATCGGTAAAAGGAGGAACAGACACAAAAAAGTTGTATCCGTCCACTCTCGCTAGCACCCTCTGACAGGCTGGCATAGTGCTGCACTCCCAGGGCTGATGGTGATATTGGAAGATGAAAGCATCATCAGCCGTAAGCCATTTTCTGTACCAGGTCTCATCAAAGACCGGTAGTGCATCAACAACCACCCCATCAGATAATGATAGGGCAGTTCAATGTATTCAAAATCCTTCGCCGTGTCACGGGCGATGACCTTGGACGAGACGGCGCGAAGGCCACAGTGTATGCTGCATACCATAGCCGAAAGAAGAGCTAGTCTGGCCCCGAAGACCAGCTTCACGGCAGGGAGGATAAAGTTACGGCTGATCCTCTCAATAGAGCCAGCCCCTCCCGAGACCACGCAATTCTGCAGCCACACCATCAGGAACCCTGCCAGGAGTGCCTTCTCTGACAGCTGTTGAGTACCCTGATAAAAATAACTGAAGGAGTCAGTTTTACTCCCGAACCTATCGCCCGTGGCCCTCGATCTCTTGGCACTCAACACCAGGTCCTGTACTTCCTCCTGGGTTTGAGGATTTCGAAGAGAAACCCGGCCTGAGGTGCCTAGCGTAAAAAGGTGTGTGAGCCATGACCGGGTTGTTTGCCATTAAAATCTTTTGATTATAAATTTCAATTACAAACAGAACAGTGTTATAATGTAGGACTTAGACGTAGTCCTAGGAGTACACTTTTGTTTATCTGGGTCCCTTGTGCCAATGGAGCGAGTGGTAATACGTTGACTCCGTTGACGATCTGACGACGGTTCTCGGTTCTCTGAAGGTCTGAGTTGCTCTGGGTGCTGGAGCTTGCGGAGAGGAAGAAGACGTTGAGTGTCTGTATCTGCCTCTCTGTATATGTATGTCGGTGGTTGTGCGATATGTGTAAGAAGGAAGTGATCCCTCTATTTATAGCTTTGCAGGCTGACTGCTCATACGCGCATATAGGATGCGTCTGTACGCGGGGACGCCACTTAGTGGTTGCTGATAGAGGCGCATGGGCGATGCGCTCTGATTGAGGAGTTGAACCCTTCTTGTTCCTGTCGTGGGCTGCGGCAGAGCTGACACGTAGCAATGGAGAAGTTCTTTCGGTTGCTAAGATCTTGGGTGATTAGTACCCCTTCATAGGCTGAATCGAGTCAAAGGACACGTGTCGTAGGTCCATGGCTCAAAGATCTCAGATTTGGTGGGGAGTGATCTGATAGGATGCGCCTGGGATTGGGTGCATGAGGAGGCTTTGGCTCGTAACCTTTAGGAGTCACGAACCAGTCGGGGCGCATGGCTTTTGAGGCGCATGCGGGCCTTCAGTAGTGACTTGACTTCTGTCTTTTACGGATCAGAGAAAAGTCTTAGGCGCATGGCTTTTGAGGCGCATGCAGCAATTTGGACGCATGGCTGCGGAGGCACATACGAAATGGTTGGGTGGCCACGTGGCTCGTAACCACCGGAGGAGAGTAATGATGGTGCTGACGTCGGTGACGCTTCGTCTTCTAAAAAAGCTGTCAACTGTTCAGTCCTCGGAGGACGTGCTGCCAACTCTGTCAGACTTCAGCATTTAATGTTCTTGACAGATAATGGGCCTTTGAGTGGGCGCATCGGTCTGCGTTCCACTAGGTGCATGAGGACGAATGGGGCACATCCTCATAAGGTGCTTGGTGTTGAGGGGCGCATCTGTATGATGTACGGTCTGACCGGCGCATCTGTTTGCATGACACTTCTTTATTGGTCTGACTGTTGAGTTCTTCGAGTCATTAATGGATCTCTGACTTAGCTGAATTCGAAGGAGTGAATTCATCATCATGAATACAAGTTCATTGCACTAACTTTGGGAAGGTTGCCACTTGGTGCATGGGTTTGATTTGCCCTGGCCTATGAATAGCAACAGTTTGAGAGAGTTTTGTTGTCTCTCCCTTGACTTCTCGACGAAGATGGATTCGACTGATCCTCCTCCTTGGCAAGACGTTATACTGTGGATGATGGTTCTCCTTGTTCGAAGAAGCTTTGACGGTGAACTCCTTCAGAAGACTGAGATTCGCTGAGTTAGAATAGACATAGCAGTTTATGTTCGAGCCGCTTGCTAGTATAACATCGAGTGCCAAGTTGAATGCACGATTTGGGTTTATGATGGAAGAGCCCCAGGCTGGCAGATGTGCCTGTGCGTTGACGAGGAAGTGATTCACTCTGACAGGGCAGAATGATGCGCTGGAAGATAGGCATAGCATGTTGCAACTACTGGAACACAGACTGCCTTGGTGGTGGAGCCACTGTCTTGCGGCAGCAACAGTTGATGATGATCGTAGCACAAGTGTGCCCTGTGAGGGGCGTATTATGCTTGTCGGTCGGTTGTCCTGATCGGCGTTTGTGAATGATCATATTACGCAAATCGTTAGAGGAGAGTGCCACCTTCACACCCCTATCAAGCGTATGGCAAGGCCAAGCACCGGGGTAGTCAAGTGAGAGTGCCACCTTTACACCCCCATCAGGCACATGGCAAGGCCAAGCGCCGGGGTGGTCAAGTAAATGTTGCTCCCCCTGATCCAACGCCAAACATGCGCTCAGATCAGTAGTGGGGGTACAGCATTTAAAGTGACTTGAAAGAGCCTCAGACGTACAACCAATGAAGCTACGGAAGTTCAAGACCACAGGGTTTGCCTTGCTCGACTTGGTTGCGAATGCAGCAGATGCGCCCAAGAGGGTCGGCTCGTTTCTGGCGCAGAAGCACCTGAGTCAACTTTGTACAGCTTACCATCAGCAGCGCGCATGATTGTGAGCGCATGCTTCTGGTTTACCGCCGGCATAGCACGTTTAAGGCGCATGGCCCGTGCTGCCTTGGACTTCTTTGTACCAGCCCGCTGGGGTGCATAGTACTCAGATTCTAAATTCTCCTCGCCACGACAGCGAGTGAAGAACTTGCAGCCAATCCAGACGAAGAGAAGAACTGCTGCAACTTTTTATGGCTCGAACGGGCTCCCTGGATAATGGGCTCCCTCTTCTTTATTTATTTTGGTGCCTTCTTCAAAGGAGGCAAGAGGGCTCTATATATAGAGTGGAATGAGACCTCTCTTCTTCTCCTTTCCGATATGGGATTAAAAGCAATATCCCTCTTTTTTTTATGCTTCTATACGGGTGTGAGAAAGGTTCCCTTCTGAGCTACCGTCCTTCTTGATGGACGTCTGGTGGCAGGTACTATAATGACATAGTAGTTCCCGGTATACGACAACAAAGCCCGGGAACCGCCGATCTAAATCCTCAAACTCTTCGTTCGTCGGGGTATACACTTCAAAAACTTCTTCCCCCAGGGCAGCTTGGAAACTGCATGCATCTCATGGAGAGCGAGTCCCATCTCCCCTCCAGGTGTGAAGAAGGTTCTCGTCCGCCGGTTGTACATCTCCAAGAGAGCCATGAACAGTATCTTATTCATAGGCAGACCGTGACAGGTGCTCCGAATGGCGTGATAGAGGCCGATCTCACGAAGGAGAGTCTCATACTTCTGCAGAATCTACGTGGTCAAATTGGCCCACAAAAGGATGGGGTTTATCCAGTTCAACAGCGCCAACCGGCCAACGGGGTAGGACCCCTTCCTAGCAAGCTGGTTCAGGAAAGTGTCAGCTTGAGAGAACTTGAAATTTGGACCCTGCATATTCGAGAAGGTCCCCGGGGCCAACCCCATCACGTAGCAACTGACCGACACCTTGCCCGCATACACTGACCCCAAGTTTATGTTATAATGGATGTTACCCACAAACATCCCCGACTGGCTCGGAGTTAAGGAGTCCACCATCTTTCTGTCCATCGGTAGCATGTTAAACCACAACAGCAGAAAATGACGCTCCATCTGAGGAATATGGATCGTCATTCCGTCAGAAGTAAAGCTCCAACTCTCGGATATATCCAGAACTTGGGGGTTCTTCACAGTCAAGGCATCCCCAAAGAGGAACGCAGGCTTCAGGAATTCTCTCTCAATCGCCCCGAGTTCATCATGGCACAGAGAAAGTAGAAGGACTGGTTCTTGATAGCATTCAGCCACTCCACAGGCTCGTCTTTGGGAAGCTGGTTCACCACATACTGGACTATGTGGTCAAACCGCACACCCACAGCAGATTAGGCTGAACCTACCAAGGGCTCTCCCGCAGGATTGACTGGCAGATTCACTGAAAAAGACAAAAAAAACAAGTTAGAAGATGGCCAGGAAAAACCACTTAGTATTTCTGGGCTTATGCGGCTCTATTTTGGCGAGGCCACATACGGCCCAGTTCAAATGAGCGTATGTGGCTCGGTTTAGTGAATGTTCATGTGCCACGGTTTAGAAGAGCTTTTGCGGCTCTGATTTAGTGCGGCCTCATGCGGCTCTGTCTAGCGGGTGTTTATGTGGCCCAGTTCAAGTGAGCTCATGCGGCTCTGTCTAGCGGGTGCTTATGCGGCCCAGTTCAAGTGAGCTCATGCGGCTCTATCTAGCGGGAGCTTATGCGGTCCAGTTTAACAGGGCTTATGCAGTTCTAATTTGGTGGGGTCTTATGCGTCTTTGATTCAGCGGATGCTTATGCGGTCCAGTTCAAGTGAGCTCATGCGGCTCTGTTTAGCGAGTGCTTATGCGGTCCAAATTAACAGAGCTTATGCGGCTCTGATTTGGTAGGGTCTCATACGGCACAGTTCGAGAGAAAGCTTATACGGTACTGTTCGATGGGTCTTCATGCGGCCTAATTTGCAAAGTGCTGATTCGGCCACAAGACGACTCTCATGCGGCACATACAGCACAGTATCATCACAATGAACTTGAACAGTTCCATGAAGACGAAGAAGGGCTCGCACGTAAACATACGACGTAGCCGTTCTGGTCAGTGTTTGAGTCTATGTAGCTTTCTCCCAACAATCTTACCAGCAATAGCGGGGTGAACATCAGGGTGAACTGGGGATGCCGCAATCGATGAAGAAGCCGCTCCCTTACCCTTCGCCGCAACACTAGAGGAGGCCTTAGAAGTCTTAGGAGCCATTGATGATCGAAGGAGAAGAAGACGGCAGCTAGGGCAAGAAAAGCTTGAACAAGAGGAGAGAGTAAAGAGTCTCTCTCTAAAACTTTCTCATATTTATAGGCGGACAGCGAGCACGTGGACCGATAGACGCTTCGGGTTATGGGCCGCTTAGGAGACAGAACCGACTCTTGGGTCATCGAGGCAAATCCAAAGTATATTTAAAGCCGACTCTTGTGATCTTACCCAAAAGACGGCTTCAAATCAAAACAAATCAAGAGCAATAATAAGATGCCCACGTTGCACAGAACCATTATGCGGCCAGAACAGTCCATGCGGCTAGGAAGTCTATGCGGCCAAGAGCGATCCATGCGGCCAGAGCAGTCCATACGGACAGAGCGGTCCATACGGCCAGAGCAGTCCATGCGGCCAGAGCGATCCATGCGGCCAGAACATCCCATGCGGCCAAAGAAGTCTATGCGGCAGGAAGAGCTTATGCAGACATATCCATGCTTTTTATTCAAAGTATTTCAATTTTGCAAATTGAAAACTTTGAAGGGGGTCTTGTAGAAGCATGGAAAAATATAAATAAATTCTTATGCGATTTGGAAATCAGCCACATATGGCTCATAGCTGAAGGAGCCTTCATGCGGCTCAAAAGACCCGAGAGCTTCATACGGCTCAAAAAGATAAAGGGGAAGCCACGTGGCCTCATGCGGCTCAAAATAGGCCTTTACAGCTGGCCATAAATACTCTGAGCAGCTGGCTCATTAATTATCCTGACACAGGAAGACGGCAGCTCTGACAACGAAGGATTGACAGCTCTGACATAAAGGTAAAATGATGGCTCTGTCATAATGGCGTGCTCCTAGAAAGACGATATAAAATCTTTATAGCTGGCACAATCCACCAATTCTAAAGCCCCTTATGCGGATCGCTTCAAAGACTTCCATGTGGCTCGGTCGTGGGATCCACCCTATGCGGTTCAGTTGGAGGCCACCCCGATACGGCTGCCACTCTCATGCGGCTCGGATTGTGAGGGCCACCCTTATGCGGTTCAGTTGGAGGACACCCCCATGCGGCTGCCACTCTCATACGGCTCGAATTATGAGGGCCATCCTTATGCGATTCAGTTGGGGTTCACTCTTATGCGGTTGTCATTCTCATGCGGCTGCCACCATCATGCAGTTCGGTAGTCGGGGTCACACTCATGCGGCTCTGCCAGGACGCCCTGTCTATACGGCTCGTAGCATAATGGCAGTTGGGATACGTGGCAGAAGATCGACTAAGACTTGTCCACCGGCGTTCGTACGGCTCTCAGCATAATAGCGGTTGGGATACGTGGCAGAAGATTGACTAAGATTTATCCACTCGGATTTAGCAACCAACAAATCATAACAATGCAGATTTATTACAATCAACATTAACTGCCCAGATCGATTTCCAACAAACCATGCAGATTTAGTGCAATCAATATTAACTGCCCAGATTTGTTACAATCAACATTAACTGCCCAGATTTGTTGCAATCAACATTAACAGCCCAGATTAGTTTCCAACAAACAAGATCAAGGCTAATCTTAACCAAATCCCTAACCGCCTACTTTTTAAGGAGCAATTACTGCACACCCTACTTATCACAAAGCCTTATAAATAGCAAGGTGCCATTCCCTTGTAAAACCCTGGACACAGAGAGCGGCAGAGACAGAGAGAAGTATAGAGCAAAGAGCATCCAGCAAGAGCATTTCTTCGCCAGAACCGAAACAACGTCCGATCGTCTAAGGAGTAAGGCAGAGTTGATAGCACTCTCCCGAGCCTCTACCGTCACCCCCCAGAAAAAACTAAATAATTGTACTTTAGATTACTTTTCCTAGGTTTTATTCTTAGGCACTCTTATGTACAAGCGAGTTTGTAGTTGTGAAGTAAAAGTCCAGTCCTCTCATAAAATTGTTCTGTTCTTTTATAATCAATGGTAAACAGTCTCTTCCCTGACTTCCCTCAACATGACCACCTCCTCCTGGCCTCAAACATCCTCGTAGCCACCAGCCTTCCCTCTCGGACCTCCACCGTTACGAATATCCACCTTTCCAAAGCTCTCCTCCTTCCTGTATCCTCCTTCGTCGCCCCATCACCTCCTACCGACATTACCACCATCATCCTCACCACTGGCCGCCGATCCTCTGTCCTGACCATCCTCCGCTATGACCGATTGACATTACACTGGCCAGCCACTACTACCGGATCTAGATAACCTCCTCCCAATATCGGAGCCCCGTCCTACCTAATACCGGTGTACCCTCTGGAATCCCGGCTATGCCCGCATAATATCCCTACAACTAGACTCCATCGATATGCAACGCCTGAAACCTAGCTCTACCATTACCAAACAACCACCACATCATCATAACCACCACCGCCACCCAAATCGTGGCCAAAAACCTAGGCGTCACCGGCAATGCCATCGTGTGTACCACACCATCACCACACCCACAGAATAAAGGAGAAGATAGAAACCCCCTCACCTGACCGTCGTCGCGTGCGCCTTTCCTGGCTACCCCGAGCCCTCGTGAGGCCGTTCGCCACTCTTCCTCCGACGAGCACCCAGTGAGCCATCGCGCCCCGATCCGAGCCATCCCGCCCAGCATCGAGCCACCCTCCTCCCGACCGCTCCTCTTTCCTCCGCCGAAATCGTGCCCGACCGCCGCTCCGCCCTCCGCGCGCGACCGCCGTCGACTCCTCGGACCAGCCCCATCACCTTGTCCCCTTTCCTCCGCTGCCCTGGACTCCCAATCGCCGCCTACCGCCCTACGGTGAACGCCGCCGTCCAGCGCACCGTACAGCCGAACCCCACTCCGCGTGCTCGCCCCTCTCTTCTGTCTTCCTCCTCCTTCTCCCTCTCTATGTCCCCGACTGAGCCTCTTCACTGATTTCTCTCTCTCTCTCTCTCTCTCTCTCTCTCTCTGCTACTCTCTTAATTAATTATTTGGTTTCTTTTCCTCTTTTATTTATTTATTTCTCTACTGAAGAGAGAAGTTAGTGTGTTGTTTTTTTTGTTTTTTATTTTTTTCTTAATGTTAACTGGTAATATTTTTATTATTATTAGGAATATTATTATTCTTATTATTATTATTATTATTATTATTATTATCATTTTTATTTTCATTTTGAATATTGTTGTTGTTTTTGTAAAAATAAAAACTATTTATTTGCTATTATTATTATTTTAGAAATTTTATGGACACATTATTTTCTAACCGTTTTCAAAGATAGTTTTCACCAAAAATTTCACTTCAACAAAATTAGGCTTTTGTCTTAAAGTAGTTTTCTAAATTTGTAAATATCTATCAATAACTTTTTACTAGTAAAATATAGTTTAGCCTAAATCAAATTTTCCTTTATTTTTAAATATTTATAAAATATTATTTTACTAATAAAAATAGAGCTCCTATCTAAATATCCAATTTTGACAACTTAGAGTTTTGCCGAAAATGATTTTTTGACTTTAAGTATTTCTTTTAGACTCAAACTAGTTTTCGATTATTATAAAAAGTTTTTCTAAATTTATAATATTATTTCCTTCGACTATCCCTCCGTCCATGACTAAATTTCATTATTCATGATCCCTCGCCAATTCAAGACTACCTTATGTCCATCCTAACTAATTTGACCCTTCTGGACCCAATGGAACCGTCTGTACCACCATCAGAGGTCACTTTGTGTAGTTATTATCCAAAGTCGCAGTTCATGCCTTGATCATTGCAGTACACCAGGCGTCCTACCAGGCAAGACACCTTGCCATTTGCTATTTATTTAATTTAGCTCATATTTCATGCATTATTTATTATTTTTTATGTAAAATAAACTGTGATACATGGCATAACCTGTTAGAACTTACTGTTCATTTATATTTTCTGCTATATATTATTTTTCTTACACATCAAACCTAGATTTAAGGGACCACCTTGTGTGTTGCATTCATTTTGACTTGACACGTTGTAACACGAAGTTGTGTGTCGCATGTAGAATACGGACATGCGTGACTAGCCGGCCACCGGTGCGTATAAGCTGTACGGTAGGGATAACTGCTAATAGAAGTTGTATGCTTAGTTTGACTTAGCAGTTATAAAGGTTCTCTGTTGTGGATACAACATAGTAGGCATTGGGCGGTGAGGACAATTCCTTAGCGTATGGGCTTCGACGCACTTTTCCTTGTAACCCGGAAGCTCCGCTGGAGAAACGGGGTTGATGACCCATGATTACTGACAGCCACTGACGTTCTGCGGAACGTTATGCTCTTACTGATTGGGCCTCTGGTGCCGCAAGGGGGGACCATGCCGATCCTATTTAGCCAGGGCCCATACGTAGGAAGGATTGTTCTTAACTACATTTTACTTAGACTGGTTAGGCTACCTTATCCGTTAGGTATGAGTACTTTTGGTTTGGGTACTTGTATCTGATCGTGGCTTGGAACAATAACTTGTCGCGGATTAATTCGTCACATCTTGTCCTTGTTTGGTTATAGGTGTGACTTACTACTTCGATGAGAAGGTATTGAACATTGTTGGGGTCCGGATACCATATTGGATTCATAGCATGGAAAGATACGTCACCGTTAATTAGTTTACCATCTCCTGTCCTTGTTTGGTTGGGGGGATGGTAAGCTAGTTCAATAGGTGTGTATTGGACCATGTTATAATTCAATTGACTTATTTGTTTGAGCAATATTTATTCAGTTTATATGGCATGATATTATGTATCTTGTTACGTTCCTCTGAGGATCTGGTTATCTCTCCAGGTGTGTGCTCTTGTCTTTCGTAGGTGCTCTAGTTCTAGCCGTGGCCATGATCGTCACTATTTCTTCAAGGATGATTGCACTTTGATTGTCTTCGCTTTGCTCGCAAAACTCATTTCATTTTTTAATATATTTTTCCTTTATTTGTTGGTAGTGGATTTGTCTTTGCCCAACATATTGGATCAAGACAATTCATTATCATTATATGATATCTTTTATTTATTTACTTTGTGTGGATGAGATTAGTTATGGTTCTACTGCATTTTACTGCTTTTGTATTCATACGAGGTTTCAATATATTAGAATGTACTTCATATGTATACAGCTGGCATGTCTACGTTCCTAGTCCTACATATTTTGGGACTGGGGTGTTACAGGTATTTACTATGAAGTTTTTTGTAATCAACTAAGAGATCACTAAAGGCTTCACCTAATTGCTCAAAGGTAAAATCATTATATGTATCAAACAGGGGGTTAGTAGTTACCTGATCGAATGCCATTAAGCATACATTTACAGCGTCATCTGATTATTCATCTTCTGATTCGCTGGCTTCACTTTTATGCCATATGCTTGTATTGACATATTTTCTGGATGTTGATTTTTTCAGGTAGCCTTTGTCATACTTGTTGCTTTTCCTGGTTGATGATGATGCTGTTGGACAGTCCTTCTTTATATGTCCTTTCTTCTTGCTATCGTAGCAGATAGGATCTTCTTCGTTGTAGCTGTTGTTGCTATAGTGATCCTTTGTTCTTCTATTAAATCTTATGAACTTCTTGAATTTTCTTAGTATGAGAGCTTGATCTTCAGAGTCAGAGTCACTATCGTCGGAATTATCTTCGACAGTTCTTCTGTGTTGAGCTTTGAAAGCAATCGACTTCTCCTTCGGTGCAACATCTTTAAAGTCTTTAAGTTCCAGCTCGTGAGTGAGTAGTTTACCCATGAGTGTTTTAAAAGACATAGTTGTGAGGCCGTTCCCTTCAATGATTGATGTAGCCTTCGGAATCATGTTCTTCGTGAGAGCTCATAGAAGTTTGCGAATCTTCTCATGGATACTGTACTCCTTGCCTAATGATGACAGAGGGTTTACAATATCCAGGAATCTCGTAAACATCTGAGTGACAAATTCGTTTGGCTTCATCTTGAACGCCTCATACTCCCGAGTAAGTCTGCTGATCTTTGACTCCTTGACTTGCGTCGTACCTTCGTGGTTTACTTCGAGAAGTATCCACACTTCACTTGATGTTGTGCACGTAGACACCCTATTAAATTCAGTCCTGTCTAAAGCACAAAATAAACCGTTAATAGCATGTGCGTCAAGACTGGCATATTTCTTTTCAGCTTCAGTATACTTGTCATAGGGTTTCTCAACCAACTCCCCTTCAACAAGAATACTAGCAGGCTTTTTATAGCCATCTATAACAATAGACCATAAATCAAAATCTAGAGATTTCAAGAAGAAACTCATCCGTATTTTCCAGTATGTGCAATTTGTACCATCAAACAATGGGGGTATGTTTGTGGCTTGGCCTTCACTTGTGAATTTTATAGTTGCCATGTGTTATACTTTGTGTAAACCTCCTAATTCATTAAAATATTTAAATTTAGTTTTGTGTAGAAATTTGTGCTAAAATACATATATGCATAATATTAGGAGTGTAATGCATAGTATGGGTGTAAGTTTATATGTTATATTTATATGTATATATGTATGTACAGATTTATTAAGGTGTATATATATTTATATATACATATATGTGGAAATATATGCGTATATAATTATATCTAAATTATTGAATTATTGAAAAGAGTTTATTTTATTAGAAATAATAAATAAAATGGAATTTAGATATTTAAATAGAGTAATAATAGAAAAATAGAAAATAGTTTTTTTAAAAAGAATTTATAATAAATAAAAAGAAATGAAAAAGAATAAGAAAAGAAAAGAAAGAGAAATAACAAAGGAAAAGAAAAGAAAAGAAAAAGAAAAGAAAAGAAGAAGAAAAAAGCAACAGCCCACCCACTTAAGTGGGCGCCCCCCCCCCCCCCCCCCTCCCTTGCTTGTTGCAAGTAGCAGCAACCCAAATCGTGAACACCAACCCGTGGGTTCACGTAATAGCATTATTACTAATCCAAGTATTACTAGGTTTTGCCCGAACTTGCTGTATAGATAACTTCCTCCACAGATCTCAAAACCCTAGACTTCTAAAACGAAAATAGCGACAGAACACACCCTCTTTGCCTACGAGTTCGTTTCACCAGCGACGTAGTTGTGCGCGCGACGAACGCAGCATCAAAAGTCAGTCCCTCGTCATCCACAGAGCAATTTTCCCACTCAAGGTGCCCTACTTCCCGACGACGTATCTTTTTACTCGTAGCACCGATTTTCGATCCGTAATATTTTCTGGAAAGTAGACTTGACCCTCTTCGAGATCCTCTAGATGGTTTTCAACATAACCATCTAACCGGTTCGAAAAATTGAACCAAAGTTAGCAAAAATTCTATTTTTCTGGACTGTTAAATTCAATTCTAAACGATAACTTATCGGTCAATTTTGTTGCTGTTTATTAAAGACTTGTAGAAATTAATTGAAAACAGTAGAAGACAACATAACCGAGATCACAACGCATCTTCTGGATCGTCGTTTCGATTAACGTGTAAAAAGTAAATTGATGTTGAAGTTGGAGGAAAAACTGTGTTAACTTATATAAAATTTCGGAAATTTTCTCGATACGGCGTGCGCCCCGACAAACCGGACGACGTGGTCACGCGCTACATGCATTAAAAGGCGCGTATATACATTGTTGACATGTGGGAACTAACGGAACTCAGTTCTGTCGCGTGTGTGCGACGAAATCAGTCCGTATCCGTGAAGATACCCCCGTATCGCCAATTTGCAAACTTTGTCCTAACTTCGTGTACAGTCGTCAAATTGAGATTCTGGTCCTGTGTGCCAAGTTTGGTTCGATTCTGAGAAGGTCGACCCGAACCCCTTTTTGACGAGCCCGTGACCCACTCAAACGGGCGATTTTGTACGCGGCTCATCAGAATCCAAAATTGGACATACTGTTGAGTTCCTCTCCTCAAACGGAATCCATAGACATGTACTTTGATGACTTTAGAGACCATAGACTTTGGTACGCCTTTCGGTGCAAAGTGGGTCCAACGGCGGACATCGTTTTGACCTAAAATTACGATTTTGCCCCTGTTCCAGAATTAGACTTTTGGACAAGCATTTCCAAGGTATATATTATATTTTGAACACGTTCGTGGTGTTTATTTCAGCATCCGAGGACGTATACGGGATTTGGCTTTTATCGTTTCACTATTCTGATGATTCGGGCTATTGGACGTCGTCCTTTTTGTACACAACCTCAGGCAAGATACCTTACCATATTTACTGCTTATATTTAGTCTGCATTTTTATTATTGCATATCACTGTTTACTTACTTCCAGTTCTTGTAGCTGTACCATTATTATAGTTCCTGATTTATTGCCTGCTCAATGATATTAGCTTTACTTTACTTATTATCCTTTGATTGCATATGGACCTAGAGTTAAGGGACTACCATTTGTAGTATATAACATAAACCTTGACACAGTTATACCACGAGGTATGTGTGAGATGAGTAGCATATAGAGGTATTTACGTGATGGCTGATCACCTGTGTGCATGCGTTAGGGCTAACTGCTGATAGAGGCATGTTAGGAGACTTGGCAGTTAGTAGTGGTATAGGAGTCATGGATGTGACTCTACTAGGCATTGGGTGACGAGAACAGTTCCTTAACGTATGGGCCACGTATGTACTTTCCTATTATTGTCGGTTATCTCCACTAGAGATACGGTCCTGGATCCTGATACCTGATTTCCTGCTGGCCTCTGTCATTCAATGAATGTTATGCTTTGAGATCCCTGGTATCCTGATGGGACCATACCTAAGTTCCAGCTCCTGAAGCCAGAGTGCCCATGCGTTGAAGTTTTGTTCTTAATTGCATAAACACATTAGAATGGTCAGGTAACCCTCGTCAATATCATATCACCCCGTCCCATTAGTAGCTTGGGACAATGTCGCATCGCGGTATAGTGTGCTACCCCTTGTCCTTGTTTGGTTGTAGGGATAGTCCACTGTTTCGATGATGAGTCATTGAATCTTGTTACAAATAGGACTATTTTACTTTACTTGTGATTTATGACATAGTATATATATTCAGTTATGTGGCATGTTCTTTATGTATCTTGTTACGTCCCTCTGAAGACTTGGTTATCTCTCCAGGTGTGTGCTTTGTGACTTTTCGCAGGTGTTCTAGCCAAGGCCGTGATCTTCTTCAGTCCTTCGAAGATGATTGCCCTTGGTTCGTCTTATCATTTTCATCTACCATTTCCTTGTATATTTTTCTCTTTTAAAATAGTTGGTAGTGGATTTGTCTCCGCCCAACTACATGTATAAACGCCTTGAACCGCCAGCCCCGCTAATAACGGGGCCAACCTAGTTGCTGGAGCAAGGAGGGCGGCCTATTCTAAACCCAACTAAATAGGCTATCCCATCTAGATATCTATGTGGGGCTCCCTCCCACTGGCTATGTGACAAACTCTTGAGTTGATTTATATTATTATTCCTCTAATTTTGTGGATGAGATTTAGTTATCATGGTTTTACTGCATTTTACAGCTTATGTATACATACGAGGTTTTCCATATATTGGAGTATACTTCGTATGTGTACAGCTGGCATGTCTACGTACTTAGTCCTAAGTATTTTGGGACTGGGGTGTTACATATTTTTGTGGTGGCCCATGCAGGTCGAGTTTGTCACTTTGGTTGCATTACTGTACCGATGTGAGCCTGCATATAGGATTAGGATATAGGAATCTCATCCACAAGCTTGACTTCCTCCCTTGATTCCAAATCTCGAACTCTCGTCCGATTACCTTGACTTCCTTCTGCTTGATTCCTTTCACTATAAATATTATCTTCTTTCGTGCCAAATAGAGAGGTTAGGAGAGAACTCATATGAGTATACGAGTTATATTCCTCAGTTACTCTATTAGTTGACTTTATAAGTTGAGTAGTATGACTACAACCTACCACATGTATCCTTGGTAACCTAGTATTAAAGTGTAACAAAGTGATAATGAATATCTGCTAGTGTAGGAGAGATGTTTACCTGGAATATAGAGATTTTGTAGCCCATACCTATTGGTCAACCAAGGCCTGATACAAGAACTAGTAGGACGACTGTATACGCAAGCATACCGGATAAGACTTAGATCCTTGTGAAACTCGAACTATTTATTACTGCTTTTAACGTATTCTTCCGTACTTATACTTTAAACTACCATGAATGACGACGCTATTTATAGCCTAGTTTTGCAAGCTTATTCTTTGTCGAGCTTGTTCAGGACGTATATATACTGGGGACGTCCACAAGCATATTGTCTAATTAGAATCAATGTATTATGGTCTGAACAACCATAGTGCACTTGGTTCGCTCTTCATATGATTATCCCATGTGGATTAAGATATATAGGTATCTAGGATCTCATCCGCGACTGCATTGACAATTCCTTTTGAATTACACATTCGTCTTTGAATCACGTAATTGTATTCAATGACATCCTTCTTGAACTCTTTATTGCTTTTGTCTTTCACTTATTGGAAAGACGAATGCTCGTATTTGATAGATAGAAACAGAGTATCCCCATGACCATGGTAGTTATATGCACAAGTATAGCAACCATCGGCCAAGCCATATAACTACAACCTTGCCTAAAGTTGCTCGTCCTTCCCTCGACCCTAATACTAATATCGTGACCTTCTAGTCACTTGAGCTTGAAAAATGAGTAAGATCTTACCCTTGGGTAAACCACAAACCTAGGAGACTATCTAATCTCTAGGAATCAATTATTGTGAGTTCCAAATATTCATCTTGATTCTTGGCTTAATTAGCAACCCATATGCCTTAACTCAAACCTTACTTGACTAGGCCCCCACAGTTTAGACAGAGAAGAATAGACCAAAACAAGGATAAGCATTGCAAGGACTGTGGTAGACACCCATTCCAAGATTAGAGATTCAGCAGATGTTACTCTAGGTACAAAATTCTATTATCAAAGAAGTGACTTAGTATTATAACAACACATTCACCAGCTTAGCCAAAATCAGTAGCATGACGCCCCGTCATTATGTTGTATTAGTAATCAACAAGTGATACTTGAGCACTACATTCAATACCTCTAGAACCTTTGTGACTATAGTCTGGCTAGTTTGACACAAATAGAAATTCACGACGTAGTAGTTAGAGATCTTTCCCATGACGTGCCTTAGAGTTCGTTATTCCACCGATAGACTCTCGTATACCATGGACAAGCGGGTCATTCCATCTTATCGACTCAGGTACCACTGTACGTGATCATTTCCATTTATTAGGACTCGGGGTACGATCCTCAAAACTAATTCACAACTACCCTATCATGTTATCGATCACATGGTGACTTATTATTACCAAAGGTCAAGGTACGATGTCGCGACTCAAATATTCCTAACCACATTACTCCTAAAACTATGTCCTAGTCTCTAGAGTGAATAGATTGTAAGCCATTCTTACTTTTAGGAATTAGGGAATCACCGATTGATTGAGGTAAATTGGTTCTCACTAGGATGATAAATTAGTGACTCGTGAACTCCCACTTTCTTTTTAGATCTTTTGGTGTCCCTTACCATGACTTTGATATTTGGAGTGTAATACTAGCTGTTACCTTCCAACAAAATTTATATGCAAAACTTAAACGAGTCCACCTTCAAGTAGATATATAATGTCCCACTCAAACATATCTTCTTGCACTCTATTACTATGATACGACTTTTAGGTCAAAAGGGTCTAGCGATAACCCTTACCATAACACCGATGCACTTTTCGACTGCAGTTTGTAGAAGCATGGAAAAGAACAGGAAAATCCATGCGGCTCAAAACAGAGGGAGTCTCATGCGGTTCAAAGAATCTCTCAGAGCTTCATGCGGCTCAAGAGTTTTATGCGGCTCAAAAGTCGCCAACATAGCCATGCGAATCGAGTAAAAGCCACGTGGCCTCATGCTGCTCGCCTCTACAGCTGGCCATTAAGCAGCAGCCTCATTTAACGCTCGGACACAACAAGACAGCTCTGACATAAAGGTGAACTGACAGCTCTGACATAAAGCTGCAATGATGACTCTGACATAATGGCGTGCTCCTTAGAAAACGAAGAAAATCTCTATAGCTGGCACGATCCATCAAATCCCAAAGTCTTTCATACGGCTTTGACACATGGCCAGCCGCATGCGGTTCATGTAGAGGCTACCCCCATGCGGCTGCTACTCCCATGCGGCTCGGATCATGGGGGCCATCTTCATGCGGCTCAAATCCTGAGAAGCCACCCCCATGCAGCCGCTACTCTCATACGGCTCGGATCATAGGGACCATCTCCATGCGGCTCAAATGCTGATAGACCACGCCCATGCAGCCTTGACACGTGGCCTGCCTTATGCAGTTCAGTTGAAAACCACCCTCATACGGCTCAGATTTCGGAGGCTGCACCTATGCGGCTGCCACCTTCATGCGGTTCAAATCCTGAGAAGCCACCCTCATGCGGCTCTGTCAAGACACCCTGTCCCTGTGGCTCGAGGTTAGGACACGTGGCAGAAGATCAGTTTTCCCCGTGTCCCTACGGCTCGCAGCATAATGATGGTTGGACATGTGGTATCAAATCAATCAAGATATACCAACAAATCCTAACAACCAGATTTAGTACAATCATCATAATTACCCGGATTAAATCAGAATTATTGTAATCAAGCAGATTGAACATGTGGCAGGAGATCCGAGCTTGTCAGGAAGATTCGTGGCAATCAACATTAATTGGCAATCAACATTAATTGCCCATGCAGATTTTGTGCAATCAACATTAACTGCCCAGATTTGTTGCAATCAAAATTAACAGCCCAGATTAATTGCCAACAAAACAGGATCAAGAAAAATGGTAATTAATCCCCAAACCGCCGACTTGTCAAGGGGCAATCAATGCAAAACCTAATGATCACACCCCACTCATATAAATAGTAAGGTGTCATTCCCTTGCAAACCCCCGGCTGGATACACAGAGAGACAAAGGCACGCACAGAAGAGTCTCCCCACACATTCAGAGAGCATTTCTTCAACAGAGCCATGGCTACGTCCGATCGTCCAAGGAGTAAGGCAGAGCTGCCGTCACTTTTCCGAGCCTCTACCGTCACCCCCCAGAATCAAAAATAAATAATCGTACTTAGATTGCTGTACCTTGGTTTTCATTCCTAGGCTTTCTTTGTACGAGCGAGTTTGTATTGTGAGTCTAAGTTCAGTCCTCCTATAAAATTGTTCTGCACTTTTACAATCAATGGCAAACACGATGGCGACTCTGCTGGGGACTAACTTCTCCACGGCTGAGGAATTGGTGATGCAATCGGACGCAGCCAAACTTGGCTCCACTCAACAAATGCTGGTTGCCTAGTTCGACCAGCAAGTGTTTGAAGAAATGCTCTCCGACGGGAGCGCTGGCCCGGTCCAGCGGCGAGCCCGCACAAAGAAGGCCCGCAGGGAGTAGAGACCCAAATCATTGCTCCTTCCTAAGTTCTCCAAGAAGTACTCTCTGTTTCCTAAAATGGCGAAGAAGATTCTCATGCGGCCCCACTTCAGGCCATAGAGGACTCCGCTGTCCCCAAGTTCGGTAGAGGAAAACACTACGATGCTAGACTTGCAGGGGCAAAGAGGAACTTTGTGCGGTCTAAGAAAAAGCCGCATAAGGGCGCCAGCCACATAAAAACTCATGCGGCCACAGAAGCCAGCCGCATGCAGGAGGCTCATGCGGCCAGAACGTCCAACCGCATGAAGGAGGCTCATGCGGCTACGATAGCCAGCCGCATGAAGGAGGCTCATGCGGCCACGACTGCTAACCGCATGCAGACTGCTTATGCGGCCACCGCTTCTAGCCGCATACAGAAGGGTCATGCAGCCACATATACTAGCCGCATGCAGACAGCCTGCACGGCCACCAAACCCAGACGCATACCATCTCCTCTATGCGGCTCACAGTTAGTCTTCGACCGCCTCTCAGGCGATCCTGACCCCAGATGCTCTCATATGCCGGTCTCTGAGGACTCTTCCTACTACGTACTCTCAGGTGCTAGAAGGAAGAAGTCTCGGGCAGTGCGGGCTCGTCGAGCTCAGACAACTGTCCTAACTTCTGACTATCAGGACGTCCCGCTGACTATTACGCGGGCCCCTGATGGAATATTGTATAGAACTATCCGTGTCCTGTCCCCGGCGGCCAACGAACGGGATAGTTATCAAGAATATCCCAACAATGATCAGGGGCAAGTACTCGTACTACCCCCATATAAGAGAGCAGGCAGGATGCCAACATACTCATGTGCTCAGAACTCCCGGGCCCGCAAAACGGGTGACTTATGCAACGTGATTATTCACAAACGCAAGGAAAGAGACGAAGATTTGGTGTACAGAGAATCATGTCAAGGACATCAATGCACCCAAATCATTGTCAACTGCTGCTGCAACAAGGCGGCAGTATAAGAAGACCGGCGGTCCGTCTTCCAACGGCTGCAACACCCAAGCTCAGAAGATGAGGCGCTTCTCGTCGCCTCCTACAATTCTGCTCACAAGATCCCTGGCAGCGGGAGAGGGAAGAAGACAAACATCTCCAACCCGAAAATCTCAACTAAGAAACTCTCTTCAAAGCGGTTGTCCACGACCGTTACGGGAGGAGTTTTCCAGGGTACTCGCTCAAAGACGAAATCTGCCACACTTGGAGACTCGTTATCCACATATCTGGAAGGCGCTGGAGCCGGGGGTAGCACTCCTCCAAACATCCACGACAATCCAGTGTTCCAAGAAGATAATCCAGGGGAAATGGTTCACCCAACAGATGCAGCAGATCCCGATGACCCAGAGGACGTCCACAACTCCCAAGACGAGGCAAGCTCTGAAGATGGGGGTATCACTCCTTCTGAGTCCGAACCAGAGGAGAACATTCCCACCTACCCTTACGACTTCTCTGTACAGGGGTATGACTCAGAGGGCACGTCCTCCACCATTCCTTCTATCTCTCCTCATGAAAGGACGGTGTTCATGGCTGACAGCAACCAAGATGGTCCCAGTGATCGCCAACGTATCAACACTCTGGAAGCCATATTGCATTCCTTGGTCAAGTCCATAGACGAGATCAAAGCGGCCCTTCCAACTCTGCAAGAAAGAACACTTGGCCAAACAAACGTGGGACCCACGATCAATGCGGACTCCAACTCAGCCGTACCAAACCCGGGTGATAATCCTCCTGAAATATTGGCCCCCACCGCTGCAAACGAGGCCAGGGAGGCAAGAAGAGAGGTCCAGGAGCCCCGGGCCATGTTCCACGCCCGAGAAAACTTTCAAGACCTCAGGATACGACAACCGTATCCTGCTGCGTGGAGAGATATTCCCTTCCCACCAAGATATAAACCATTTAACATCAATCCGTATGATGGGAAGACATCTGCAAGCAGGTACATCACCTACTTTAAAGTCACAACTGATCATCTACCTCATGATGATGCCATCCTTACACGGTTGTTCATTGGAGCATTGGAAGGGGTCGCCTTCGACTGGTACCGCAACTTGCCGGACAACTGCATCCATTCCTTTGCTGGTTTCAAACGTATGTTCCTAGAGAGGTTCTATGAAGTAGGACAAGACGTGATAATGTCCACCCTTATAGACGTTGTTCAGAGAGAAAATGAGCGAACAAGGAACTATATCGAGCGGTTTTGCCAAACCGCAATGAAGTTGCCTTCCGGTAACCCTGATTCCTCCTTAATTGAAATTTGCCAAAAGAGGATGCTTTCCATAATCAGCCTCTGGATGGGCGAAAGTCAGTTTAAGGATTGGAAGACGTTCATCATCAGTACCACTAGCACAGAAGACAAGTTGAAGAAAGCTCGCCAACTGGGATTATACGTCTCAGAAGGAGAGGACAAGGGCAAACGCCCTAACACCAACAGCAACAATGGTGGTAACCTCTCCAATAATTGAGACAACAAGGGCAAACAAGCTATGGTGGCCGACACAGCCCCGAAGCCTGAACCAAAGCCGGCAGAGAAGCAGTGGCCTCATATGACCTATTCCTTCGAGGATGACCATGTCAAGCCCATCTTGGACATGCTCATACAAAGAGGTCGAATTCAGCTCCCTCCTCCAAGGCGTGAACCTCGTCCTGCAGAAATGAAGAGCCCCAAGTACTGCCACTACCATCGCTATGTCCACCATGCTACACAAGACTGCTACCAAATGAAGCGATACATCCAGCATCGCATCGACTCTAAGACCTTGGCCATTGATTTCGAAGAGGTGACCGTAGCAGCCAACATGGTATCAGTACAATTCGGCAGCTTTCCTCTGACAAAGACTCAAGATAGAGTAGTACCCGTCCCCAGAGCAAGGATAGAGGTCGCTAACCTTCCACCTTCCCGAGACCAGGCTGTTGGTCTAGTGCCCCTTACCACATCACGAGGGGAGGTCATACGGGTCCATCCGGACCTGGTACCTGAAGTAACTCAGTCTGCATCTCTCTCCACCAGCAAGAAGAAGAGTGGGAAAGTCAAATCATACCGTACAATCTCGGCAGAGGTCAAAGAAGTTACTGATGTTGTTACCCGTTCCGGCGTACAAACCCAACCTACACCGGGTAACTCGGCTGAATATCATCAGCCGACAGCTGCTGATGCTGCAGGACCTTCGCAGCCTTCGACGACCGACAAGCCTAGGCCGAAGAAGACTCGCTTTGACAAGCCGCTCCGAAGAGAGATGCCTCATGGGCTGGAGAGGCCCTACAACTTTGATATTTTGGCACAATTAGCTAACACACCGGCCAAATTATCGCTATACAAACTCCTGAGACTCTCTAAAGATGTTTGCGTCGTACTGAGCGAGGCACTCCAGAATGCCGACGCATATCTGGCTCAGTCCAATCTCACTGGGGAAAGCTCGCCTGTAGATCTCCAGGACAGCACTTGCACAGGCGCAATACCCAACATCGTCTTCACTCCACAGGATATTCTTATCAAGACCAACCTGTACGATCACCCTCTGTATTATACTGGGTATATTGGCAATATCAAGATAGATCGGATGCATATTGATCCCGGTTCTTCCATAAGCATCATCCCGAAGAGCTTACTACACCATCTGCACATCCCAATGCATCGCCTGACGCCGACAAGCACCGCCATCAGCGATTTTAATTTAGGCAGAAGCTATCCGATAAGAAAGATTCGCTTGAAGTGCCAAATCGGTGACCTTCAGTCAGAAGTGACCTGTTATGTCATAGATGCGGACACTTCCTACAATATTCTCCTGGGGCATTCTTGGATACACGATTACATGATCGTGCCCTCCACACTGTACCAGTACTTCAAGTACGTCAATAAGTACGACTTCGTAAGGACAGAATTTGCCGACATCGATCCCTTTAAAGAGATCGAATCCTACTACTCAGATTCATGATTGTACAAAAAGTCGAAAAAGCACCTTGCCGAAGGAGATACTCAAGCTCAAACTGAGACGGCAGCTGGATCAGAAGAACCGCTGACAATCCATCTCCAAGCCCGCAAACCTGGCAGAACTGCACCCCTTACGGCCACTCTGCGTAAGGACGCAATCAGCCTCTCTGCACAGGAGGAGCAGATGATAATTCGACTGCCAAGGTCTGGCCAAGCTCCAAGACCCACGACAGAGCCACTGACAATCAGGCTGCCTAGAGCTAGTCAGCAACAGATAGAGGAGCTCAATCCCTATGTCAAGCCGATAACGATTCATCTTCCCAGAATGAATCAGCAGCCGAGCGCTAAGCCGGGGACTGCTAGCCAGCCAACAACTCCCTGTCCAGTACCGAGCACCAAACTGGGGGTAGCTAGTACGCCAACGACTCCACGTTCTGCTCCACCCATGGAGCCCCTGATGATTAAGCTGCCTAAGTCATCCTCTCGGTCTTCATTTACACAGGGGATAGCTGAAGAAGAGTCAGAACTGGCCAAGTATGTGGCGGCTCACACCGATGTTCCATCCGTAGATGATGTAATCCCACTGGAAAAGATACCTTACTTCATCAATAAAGGGTTATCTTTGAATTATCTCGAGCTTAATAAGCTTTGTACAATGTATGCTATGGAACACGGTATAGGTACCCACCTGCACACACAGGTAACAAATGTCTACACCGCAAACCAACTTACTCCAATAGAAGATGCTTACCGCATAATCGAGGGAGAGGATCATCTATTCATCTTCGGCCGAAAGAATGATCCACAACCCTTTAGGGTAGAAGAAATTGACCTCGAACCCGACACCGGGAGACTGCCCCTTTATCTGTATAGTTTTCAATCCAAGTACCTCATGCAAAAACAGGGGTATGATCTGGAAACTACGCCAGGCTTGAACTACGGCACTGGACGACGATTATCCTTACAATTGCCTGTTCCAGCTGGAAAACCACGGGATTACAACAACAAGACCAGATGTGGGCTAGGTTATGTTACACCCGCGACGACCTCTGAAAGCTCAGACGAGGAATGCGACTGGCATTCACACTCAATCGGATCACCCACTTCCGATTCGGATGTCAGCATTGGGGACATGCTCAGGCAAGTCTGGTCCGTCAATATAGCATTTGCCGACGCCTACAAGAAGATGAAGATATTTCTGAACTTCTTGAGTTAGAGCCGTGGGCACAACAACTAGATACGCAATAGGAAAAGCGGTTCGAACAAAGAGAGCCTCCCACCGAGGATGAGGTTGTACAAGTTGATCTCGGTGATGAGTCCTCTCCAAAGCCCATCTTTGTCTGCAAGAATCTGACAGACGAAGAGCGGGAATCGCTACTGCAACTCATCAGAGAATACATCGACGTGTTCGCCTGAAGCTACGAAGATATGCCAGGACTGAACCCCGAGGTTGCACTTCACAAACTCAACATTCGTTCGAACGCAAAACCGGTCAAGCAACAGCAACGACGATTCCGCCCTGACATCATGAATGCCATTGAAGCTGAGGTCAACAAACTGATAGCCAGCGGCTTCATCCGCGAGGAACAACATCCAGACTGGGTCGCCAACATAGTACCAGTCCTCAAGAAGAATGGAAAGATTCTAATCTGTATCGACTTTCGCAATCTGAATGAGGCGTGTCCTAAGGATGAGTTCCCCCTCCCTATCACAGACATCATGATTGACAACACCTACGGCTTTGAGTATATGTCATTCCTGGATGGTTTTTCGGGGTACAACCAAATCAAGATGTTCCCTGATGACGAAAAGCATACATCATTCCGAACACCAATTGGCACATATTGCTACACAGTCATGCCTTTCGGTTTAAAGAATGCTGGCACCACCTATCAAAGAGCTATGAGCATCATCTTTAGAGACTACCTGCGCAAGACAGTGGAATGCTATGTTGACGACATCGTCGTCAAGAGCCGCTCTAAAGAAGATCATCTGCATGATCTGAGGACATTGTTCGACCTGATGCGAGCGCACAATTTGAAGATAAATCCCACAAAATCCTTTTTGGGCGTATCCAGCGAGAAGTTCTGGGGTTTCATCATTACATCCCAAGGTATCCACATAGACCCCGAAAAGACGAAGGCAATCATGGAGATGGGTCCCCCAAGAAATCTTCATGAACTCCGAGGCCTTCAAGGGAGGCTGGCCTACATCAGGAGGTTTATCTCTAACCTCTCCGGACAATGTCAGCCATTCACCCACCTCATGAAGAAGGGCATTTCATTCGTGTCGGATGAAGAATGCCAGCGCGCCTTCGACAACATTAAAAAATATCTGTCGAACCCACCAGTCCTGGTGGCCCCGGTTGCTGGAAAACTATTTCTGCTCTATGTGCGAGCAATGGAACATTCTCTCGGTGCTTTACTAGCACAAAACAACGATGCAGGCCATGAGCAAGCTATATATTACCTCAGCCGAATGATGATGGGGCCGGAACATCGATACACTGCCGTGGAGAAAGAGTGTCTTGCTCTGGTTTTCGCTATTCAGAAGACACGATACTACGTCACGGGACAAACCATTCATGTCGTATCAAGAGTCAACCCCCTCAGGGTCCTCATGACTAAGCCAGGTGCACTCAGCTCTCGCCTCGCTACCTGGGCGATATTACTATCCCCCTACCACATGATCTTCGTCCCTCAGAAGGCTGTTAAAGGTCAAGCTCTAGCAGACTTTTTAGCAGCTCATCCAGGTTCGGAGTCAACCAGAATAGACGAAAAGATTCCAGATGAGGTCGCCAATTCAAATGTGGCCTCTTACGATACTGTATGGCGAATGTTCTTCGATGGTGCTTCCAGAACGGGGCACAAGGGCAACATCGTCGCTGGAGTCGGAGTGGTACTGATTTCTCCCTCCGGGCTGGTGATCAATCGGGCTTATTTCCTCACGGAGCCCTGTTCAAACAATATGACCGAGTACAATACTTTGGTCATTGGCCTCCGACTTGCAAAGGAGCTGGGGTAGAGTACCTTGAAGCATACGGCGATTCACAGCTAATCGTTAACCAGATCCGAGGATCATACGAAGTGCGTCATGAAGACATGATCCCCTATCACCAAATAGCGATTGACATCATCTCGTCCTTGGAAGGGTTTTCATAGAACACGTTCCCAGGCTCCAGAACATTGAAGCCGATGCCCTAGTAGGCCTTGCTGCTACCTTAGCAGTTCCGAATCATGCTCACCACTTGGTTGACATAATAGGCCGTGAATTGGTCTGTCCCAAGGACAATGTTCAATGTGTTGAGAGTTACTCCGCTCTGCCAGTCGACGAAGCACCAGACTGGAGACAACCATTCATCGACTTCGTAGTCTACGACATCCTGCCAGAAAATTCGAAGGAAGCCACTTCTATCAAAAGGCGTTCCCTCAGATACTTCTATGATACGGAGACAAAAATGCTATATCGACGATCATACGATGGATTACTGCTTCGATGTCTGTCAAATACAGAAGCCAAAGAAGCCGTTCATGAAGCTCATGATGGCATCTGTGGGGCCCATCAGCATGGCCCGAAACTACAGGATCGCCTTCGTCGAATGGGCTATTACTGGTCCACGATGGTTGCAGATGCAATAGACTATGCACGAAAATGCAAAGCCTGTTAAGTCCACGCTGTCACGACCCGATCCCAAATTGTTGGGTCGAATCGGATCATGCCCAGCCTGCACCGTTGTTGAGACGGCGGTAGTAAGCTGCATCCACTTGCAGGTAATCTCAACAACAAAATATTCATTTGTCACAACTTTAATAATTTGAATATTTTAAAACTTTTTATTCAATAATTGAAAGTACAACTGAAAAATAAAAAGTCTACAATCTCCAACTATAAATGAAATAACAACTAGCTAAATGGTTTATCGGCCTCGGGATCGGCATCCTCCAAGCGAGACTCGGGTAACACCGCAGGACAAAGCGCCGGTCATAGTGGCTATAATAGCTCAGCATCATCAATGTTACCTAAAAATGTTAGGTCTCCAGTCAGGAGGGAGCAAGTACAATTATGAATATCTAACAATTCAAATAATAATGGAAATTTGCAATTTTAAACAATTTAAAATACTTGAACAATATTTTCCAGCAATTTTTCAACAACTAAAAACAATGTGATCTGAATAGGTAACGACTATGACCGGCTTGGGTTGTACAATAGTATCCTAGTGATACGATACGTCTTATCCCCGTGTGTAAGAGGGGTAAGCTCGCACAATCAATATGCAATATGAGGGGTATTGGTCATAGACGCTACACTACTCCCCCAATATCCCCACAATCAATAATAATCAATATTTAAACTCTAGGAGAGAGTTCCACAATCAATATTTGAACTCTATGAGAGAGTTTCGTATAGCAATATGGTTTAAGCATGCAAGATAACAATTACTAAATAAATTGCCAAATAAACATAACCGTACTTGCCTTGGTTTTTGACTGGAAAAAGGGATGTTGATACCGGGATGGAGATCAGATATGTCCTCGAAATCCTACAGTTGAGAAATCCTGACTTAGCACCAAAGTCAAACCATATCTAGGTGTGCTAGTTACAATCTCTAGAATTGGTCCTAATCCAGTTTTATGTTATTTACAAATTCTACCAAAACACGTTTATCGATGTGATTTACTAGTTATTAATTTACGAAGAAATATCAATTTAACATTTATTGAAAAATCGCATTTTCTGATTATTTGGCAAACTTAGTATTTTGTAATATTATATATAAAACTAATATTTTTCTTTAAATGAGAAGAACGTAAATTTGTTTAAATAACAAACTTGTAATTTTCCTAGTTATTTAATGTGAGAAAATGATATTAATAAATATTTATTTAACATCTTACGTGTTTACGTCAAATCAACAACCAGAAAAGAAATAAAAACTACACTACATTATTACAGGCCACATAAAATAAAGATAAAAAGCTGGACTTATGCCCTTACAATTATTTACATAAATAAATTAAAATAAGAATGGTAAACTGAACGCCGGAAAGTGGTCCATTCAGCAGGCCGAGGCCCTGCACCAAAAATACGATTGGCCAGTAACTAGTTCTAAATAATAATTAATATTATTAAATATAAAATAAAAGAAAGGGTCTCAGACTTGGTCCAAAAATCATGTTTGCAAATAGATAATGCCTCAACGTCTGGAAATCCCGATTTCTTTTGCATTTCGCTAGGGCCCATTGACCGATACGATCGTCGCCCAAAAATCCATTTAATAAACATTTTCGAAAACTGATTTTGAATTATATATATAAAGTTTTACGAAAATTGGGCAGCATTTCCTCTATATTTGGGACAACCCAATAATGGAAAAATGTGCCAACAACACCAAAAATATTTATCCTAAACCAGGGAAACCACAGAAATTAATTCCACCAAAAACTCATAACTAATCCCCAACATAGGCCAAGCCAACAAAACCACAGAAAGAACTAATCACCAACTATGAACTCAAAACCAAGAATCTAAACCACAGCACCATAAAGCCAAAACCACAGAACATTCCGAAACAAAGTTCGGAAAATTTCCGAAAAGTCACAGAACCAAAATAGTATACATTCGGAAATATCCGAATTTAACTCGAAAAATTCCAAGAAAACCAACAGAAGCACAAATAAGAAAATCTACAGAACTTTTCCGAAGGAAAGTTCGAAAATTCCGAAGGATCGGAATCACTACCTCAAAACTGATTCCAGTTGCGGGATCGGGGACCGAAATCATCATCGACAACTACGGAAAGGACACGGGGACAACAAAAATATACCTTGGGTTGCTCGGCTAGAGCTCTCAGATGCAATTAGAAGAAAGAGACTAATCCGAAGGGACGCCTCAGACTCGAGATGCGCCATCACAGACTCGAAAGTCTTCGGACAACGTCACGGGTACGAACATCAGTACGGAACGACAGAACACATGCGCGAGAAACGTGTGCGGTCAGTAGCACGGTGCGGGAACGACAACGGAATGCACGCGCGGGAAGCACGCGGACAGTGAGGGTGGCCTCGCGGGAGCTGCGGCAGGGCGGTCGGGGCAGCTTCGGCTAGACAGGGGGTTACCGGAGACGATGATTGGAAAGTCGCACGGGGGTCGGGCCGGCTGAGAGGGGGCGCGGTCGGGCTCGGGTAGAGTCGGCCGCGGAGGAAGCCGCGCGCACGGGGATGGTCAGTGATGGAGCGCCGGCGAGGGGTCGGGCTCGGTCGGGTGGTGGAGCTCCGGCTCGAGCTCCAGAAGCTAGGGCATGGGTTTGGGGAAAGAGGAGAAATAGTGATGGAGGGATGGAGAGGAGGAGGGGATTAAATAGGGAAGGAGGAGGAGCAGTTACCGGAAACGGAAAGGGAAAGGACGGCCGGTCGGGGAAGTCGAAGCCGAGGAGTCGGGTCGGCGACGGTTGTGCCATGAAGAAAGAAAAAAATCGAAAGCTTTTCGGTTCCAGAACAGAGAGTGAAAGAGAGAGACAGTTTGATAATGGAATGAATGAAATAAATGTTTCCATTAAAAAAGTTTTTAATTTATAAATATATACAAATAACTTAATGAATTATATACGAAACCGAGATCGGTTTCGGAATTAGTTCCGATTCGGGTTTCGGAAATTGGGAACGGGTTCGGGTCTGGGTTCAGTTCACAAAAAAAATCTATTATTTTAATTTTCAAAAATAGTAATTTTCCTTACCGACTAATAAAATAATAATACTATTAATAATAATAATAATAACAA
The DNA here is from genome assembly GCA_029216955.1 of Iris pallida. Classification (NCBI taxonomy): domain Eukaryota; kingdom Viridiplantae; phylum Streptophyta; class Magnoliopsida; order Asparagales; family Iridaceae; genus Iris; species Iris pallida. The sequence continues at coordinate 13,192 of JANAVB010022331.1, read as the reverse complement.
TAACAATAACTACTATAATAATACAGGCAATAATAATAATAATAAGCTATATAAAAATAAAAAAACTAAATAATAATATTAATAACCTAGTTTAACTAATTATCATCTAATAAATCTACCAGAAAATTCTATAATTTTAAAAATAATAAAACCGAATTTTACGGGTTTCACAACCTTTCCTCCGTAGAAAATTTCGGCCTCGAAATTTAAAGGAAAAGATACGGAGGATTACCTCAAATCAAACAGGTACGGGTACTACGCCCGTAACTCAGGTCCAACAATAAGAATTGTCAAGACAGTCGTGAATGAGACGTTTAGGGGCAGGTTTTAACGATGTCACCAACCACGTAGAACAATAATATATATACGAACCAAAGTACATGAGGTTGAACAGACCATCATGCACCGGTTCTGATTAGACAATATATTAGTAGATGCATCCAATACGATACTGTCATGATTAAGCTTGATAAAGAAATAAGCTTGCAAAACTAGGCTAACTTAGCAGCATCAATCAAGTTTAGTCCAGAAAAATATTAGAACGAAAGATAATGCTTACAAGAAATAGGAGTTATGTGGCGGCACAGAATTCCTGGTTTTTTTCTCACCTCGGTCTAAAATCGTTACTGGCTTCTCTGGCACTGTAAGGCTGGGTCCAATCTCCAACTCTGAATGGTCCAAGATGTGGCTCGGTCCGGAATGTAGCGACTGAGCTGTGAAATGTGGAAGACGTTGTGCACGCCCTCAAGATTAGCTGGTAGAGCTAATCGGTACGCTACTTCTCCAATTCGACTCAACACTTCAAACGAGCCGATGTACCTGGGGCTCAATTTTCCTGCTCTGCCAAATCTGATAGTTCTTCGGGTAGGGGAAATCTTTACGAAGATACTATCTTCTGCTTCGAATTCTAGTGGTCGACGACTGCTATCAGTCCAATGCTTCTGTCTGTCCTGAGCAATCCTGAGCTTGTCCCTGTTCACCTTTACCTTCTCTGATGCATCGGTTACCATCTCAGGTCCTAGCAATACTCTTTCTCCTACGTCGTCCTAAGCAAGTGGTGTACGGCAACGACGTCCATAGAATGCTTCAAATGGTGTCATACCGATGCTAGCTTGGTAGCTGTTGTTGTAAGATAACTCTACCAAGTACAAATGATCTTCCCAAGACCCTCCAAATTCCAAGACGCACGATCTCAGCATGTCTTCAAACGTCTGGATTGTCCTCTCTGATTGTCCGTTAGTCTGGGGATGGTAGGCGGTGCTGAACCAAACTGTCACGCAAACTCTTCCAAAAATTAGAGGTAAATCTAGTATCTCTGTCAGATACAATGCTTACCGGGACTCCATGAATCTGGTAGATGTGCCGCATGTACAGTGCCGCCAACTTCTCGGTAGATAGACCAACCTTGAAGGGGATAAAGTGAGCTGACTTTGTCAGTCGGTTCACAATAACCCAAATGGTGTCCTTCTCTCCTTGGGATCGAGGCAGTCCTGACACAAAGTCCATCGTTATGTGTTCCTATTTCTACTCCGGGATGTCAAGCGGCTGCAACAATCCTGCTAGTCTCTGTCTGCTAGCTTTCACTTGTTGAAAAATCAAGCATCTAGCCACAAACCTAGATACGTCCTTCTTCATTCCAAACCACCATACCACAGTACGCATATCCCGATACCTTTTGTTAGCTCCTGGATGTATGGAATACTGCGACTGGTGCGCTTCTTGTATCAGCTCATTTCTCAGTTTGCCAGTTGGTACGCAAAGTCTCGTACCATTCTTCAGTGCTCCGTCACTGGCGATTGAAAATCCTTCAAGTGTTTCTGCCAACACCTGATCTCTGAGTTTGTAAAGCGTCTCGTCTTGGAATTGTGTCTCATTGACTTTGTCCATCAGACTTAAACGCACTTGCTACTGCATCATCGATGAATCAACTCCTGGTACACTGGCTTCTCGCCCCAGTTTCTTTATCTTTTCCTCAGGCAGTACAATCTCCAGTCCAAGCTTCTCTATGTCCGTCAATAAATGCCGCTCCTTGGTCAAGAACATCGCCATCGGGTATCGACTAAGTGCATCTGCAACAACATTAGCCTTATCCGGATGGTACTGCAGGTCGATGTCAAAATCTTTCATCAGCTCCAACCATCGTCTTTGTCGCATGTTCAGCTCCTTCTGAGTGAAAACATATTTAAGACTTTTGTGGTCTGTAAATATTTCCACTCTTTCTCCATAGAGATAATGCTTCCATAGCTTCAGTGTAAAAATAACTGCTGCAAGCTCCAAGTCATGTGTGGGATAGTTCTTCTCATGAGTCCGTAATTGCCTAGATGCATAAGCAATTACTTTCACGTGTTGTTGAAGAACACAACCCAATCCTTTACCAGAAGTATCATTGTAGATTGAGAAACCGTCGGTACCTGCAGGTACCGCAAGTATCTGTACCGTTGTAAGTCTCTTCTTCAGTTCCTCAAATGCTGACTGGCAATCTTTAGTCCACACAAATTCTTTATTCTTCCTTGTGAGCTTCGTCATCGGCTCAGCAATCTTGGCGAAATCCTTCACAAACTTTTGGTAGTAGCCGGCTAAGCCCAAGAAACTTCTGATTTCAGCAACTGAACTTGGGGTAGTCCACTTCTCCATAGTGACTATCTTCTTTGGATCCATCGAGATTCCTTCTTATGTGACAACATGGCCTAGAAATTCTACCTTGTCTAAGAAGAATTTACGGATAGCTTACCATAGAACTTCTCCTCCCTTAAAATTCCTAGAACTTTCCTCAAGTGCTATTCATGCTCTTCTTCAGTCTTTGAGTAGATCAGAATGTCATCGATGAAGACAATAACAAACTGGTCTAGGTATTCATGGAAAATCTTGTTCATGAGGTTCATGAATACCGCAGGGGCATTCGTCAGTCCAAATGGTATGACCAAGAATTCAAATTGACCATATTTGGTGTTTGAACGCCATCTTTGGAATATCCTCCTTCCTGACCTTGATCTGATGGTAGCCAGATCTGAGATCTAACTTCGTGAATATCTTAGCTCCACTTAGTTGATCAAACAGGTCATCGATCCGGGGTAGAGGGTACTTGTTCTTGATGATGATATTGTTCAGCGCCCGGTAGTCGATGCACATTTGCACTGTTCCATCTTTCTTGGACACGAACAAAACTGGTGCTCCCTAGGGCGAGGCTCCATCTCTGATAAATCTCTGGGTCTTTAGTTCATTGATCTAATCCTTCATCTCCTTGGCCTCCTATGGGTTGACTCTGTAGCATCCTTTAGAAATAGGAGAAGAGTCGGGAACTAGGTCAATGGTGAATTCTACGTCTCGATCTGGGTAATCCGGGAAAACTATCAGGGTAGACGACCATGAATTCTGCTATAATAGAATGGGGAGGTCCAGGTTCTTCGATGATAGAGGAGTAGGTAACACTCTCCATATCTTCCGGAGCTCGAGAGATTTCAAACTCTGGCTCTCCAGATGGGCTGAAGACTATACATCCTCTGTGACAATCTATCAGCGCATTCTTCTTACTCAACCAGTCCATCCCTAGGACTATATCATAGTTGGGTAAGGGCATCACAAGCAAGAGTGCTAAGTTATAGGACAGTTACAGGTCTCAATGATGGGTATGGGTCCAAGTATGACCGATGGTGGACCTCATCGCCAGCAGGGCCGGAACGAGTGGTCTTTCCTTTGGCCATACTCTGGAAGGTTTAGAATACAAAACATAAGCAAGGTAGCCTACCCGTCTATAGCAAACAAAAATATTTACTTATAATATATATATATATCGGTCCTATGTTGTGACAAATTGATGTTCTAGTGTTCTAATTGTTTCTAAGTATGTTTGCCTAAGTTGTTGATTATTGAGACTGACCTGCATGGGCTACCACTAAAAACATGTCACGACCCGATCCCAAATTGTTGGGTCGAATTGGATCATGCCCAGCCTGCACCGTTGTTGAAACGGCGACAGTAAGCTGTATCCACTTGCAGGTAATCTCAACAACACAATATTCATTTGTCACAACTTTAATAATTCGAATATTTTAAAACTTTTTATTCAATAATTGAAAGTACAACTGAAAAATGAAAAGTCTACAATCTCCAACTATAAATGAAATAACAACTAGCTAAATGGTTTATCGGCCTCGGGATCGGCATCCTCCAAGCGAGACTCGGGTAACACCGCAGGACAAAGCGCCGGTCATAGTGGCTATAATAGCTCAGCATCATCAATGTTACCTAAAAATGTTGGGTCTCCAGTCAGGAGGGAGCAAGTACAATTATGAATATCTAATAATTCAAATAATAAAGAAAATTTGCAATTTTAAACAATTTGAAATACTTGAACAATATTTTCCAGCAATTTTTCAACAATTGAAAACAATGTGATCTGAATAGGTAACGACTATGACCGGCTTGGGTTGTACAATAGTATCCTAGTGATACGATACGGCTTATCCCCGTGTGTAAGAGGGGTAAGCTCGCACAATCAATATGCAATATGAGGGGTATTGGTTATAGACGCTACACTACTCCCCCAATATCCCCACAATCAATAACAATCAATATTTGAACTCTAGGAGAGAGTTCCACAATCAATATTTGAACTCTAAGAGAGAGTTTCGTGTAGCAATGTGGTTTTAGCATGCAAGATAACAATTACTAAATAAATTGCCAAATAAATATAACCATACTTGCCTTGGTTTTTGACTGGAAAAAGGGATGTTGATATCGGGATGGAGATCAGATATGTCCTCAAAATCCTACAGTTGAGAAATCCTGACTTAGCACCAAAGTCAAACCATATCTAGGTGTGCTAGTTACAATCTCTAGAATTGGTCCTAATCCAGTTTTATGTTATTTACAAATTCTACCAGAACACGTTTATCGATGTGATTTACTAGTTATTAATTTACGAAGAAATATCAATTTAACATTTATTGAAAAATCGCATTTTCTGATTATTTAGCAAAACTTAGTATTTTGTAATATTATATAAAACTAATATTTTTCTTTAAATGAGAAGAACGTGAATTTGTTTAAATAACAAACTTGTAATTTTCCTAGTTATTTAATGTGAGAAAATGATATTAATAAATATTTATTTAACATCTTATGCGTTTACGTCAAATCAACAACCAGAAAAGAAATAAAAACTACACTACATTATTACAGGCCACAGAAAATAAAGATAAAAAGCTGGGATTATGCCCTTACAATTATTTACATAAATGAATTAAAATAAGAATGGTAAACTGAACGCCGGGAAGCGGTCCATTCAGCAAGCCGAGGCCCTGTACCAAAAATATGATTGTCCAGTAACTAGTTCTAAATAATAATTAATATTATTAAATATAAAATTAAAGAAAGGGTCTCAGACTTGGTCCAAAAATCATGTTTGCAAATAGCTAATGCCTCAACGTCCAAAAATCCCGGTTTCGTTTGTATTTCGCTAGGGCCCATTGACCGGTACGATCGTCGCCCAAAAATCCATTTAATAAACATTTTCGAAAACTAATTTTGAATTATATATATAAAGTTTTAGGAAAATTGGACAGCATTTCCTCTATATTTGGGATAACCCAATACTGGGAAAATGTGCCAACAACACCAAAAATATTTATCCCAAACCAGGGAAACCACAGAAATTAATTCCACCAAAAACTCATAACCAATTCCCAACATAGGCCAAGCCAACAAAACCACAGAAAGAACTAATCACCAACTATGAACTCAAAACCAAGAATCCAAACCACAGCACCATAAAGCCAAAACCACAAAACATTCCGAAACGAAGTTCGAAAAATTTTCGAAAAGTCACAGAACCAAAATAGTATAGATTCGGAAATATCCAAATTTAACTCGGAAAATTCTAAGAAAACCAACAGAAGCACAAATAAGAAAATCTACAGAACTTTTTCGAAGGAAAGTTCAGAAATTCCGAAGGATCGAAATCACTACCTCAAAACCGATTCCAGTTGCGGGATCGGGGACCGAAATCATCATCGACAACTACGGAAAGGACACGGGGACAACGAAAATATACCTTGGGTTGCTCGGCTAGAGCTCTCAGATGCAATTAGAGGAAAGAGACTAATCTAAAGGGACGCCTCAGACTCGGGACGCGCCATCACGGACTCGGAAGTCTCCGGACAGCGTCACGGGTACGAACATCAGCACGGACACGGCACGGAACGACAGAACACATGCACGAGAAACGTGCGCGGTCAGTAGTACGGTACGGGGACGGCAACGGGATGCACGTGCGGGTAGCGCGCGGAGAGTGAGGGTGGCCTCGCGGGAGCTGCGGCGGGGCGGTCAGGGCAGCTTCATCTGGACAGGGGGTTGCCGGGGACGGGGACTAGAAAGCCGCACGGGGGTCGGGCCGGCTGAGAGGGGGCGCGGTCGGGCTCGGGTGGAGTCGGCCGTGGGGGAAGCCGCACGCGCGGGGACGGCTAGTGATGGGGCGCCGGCGAGGGGTCGGGCTCGGTCGGGTGGTGGAGCTCCGGCTCGAGCTCCAGAAGCTAGGGCACGGGTTTGGGGAAAGATGGAAAATGGTGATGGAGGGATGGAGAGGAGGAGGGGATTAAATAGGGAAGGTGGAGGAGCAGTTACCGAAAAGGGAAAGGGAAAGGACGGCCGGTCGGGGAAGTCGAAGCCGAGGAGTCGGGTCGGCGGCGGTTGTGCCATGAAGAAAGAAAAAACCGAAAGCTTTTCGGTTCCAGAACAGAGAGTGAAAGAGAGAGAGAGTTTGATAATGGAATGAATGAAATAAATGTTTCCATTAAAAAGGTTTTTGATTTATAAATATATATAAATAACTTAATGAATTATATACGAAATCGAGATCGGTTTCGGAATTAGTTTCGATTCGGGTTTCGGGAATTGGGAACGGGAACGGGTTCGGGTCTGGGTTCAGGACACAAAAAAATCCATTATTTTAATTTTCAAAAATAGTAATTTTCCTTACCGACTAATAAAATAATAATACTATTAATAATAATAATAATAACAACAATAACAATAACTACTATAATATACAGGCAATAATAATAATAATAAGTTGTATAAAAATAAAATAATAATAATAATATTAACAATAATATTAATAACCTAGTTTAACTAATTATCATCTAATAAACCCACCAGAAAATTCTATAATTTTAAAATAATAAAACTAAATTTTACGGGTTTCACACACGCAGATTTCATCCACCAGCTATCCGAGTTTCTACATCCGACGGTGGCATCCTGGCCGTTCGAAGCATGGGGAATGGACATCATTGGTTCAATCACTCCGCCTTCGTCTCGAGGACATCGCTTCATACTCGCAATCACGGATTACTTCTCCAAATGGGCGGAGGCTATTCCGCTAGCAGAAGTGAAGACTTCAAACGTGATCAGCTTTCTCTAGCATCACGTTATCTACCGCTATGGACTGTCCCGAAGGATCATCCACGACAATGGTCCGCAGTTCGCAAAGCCACGCCTTCTATCGGTTTTGCGACAAACACTGAATCCAGAATATTGCTTCAACACCGTACAACCCGGCGGCTAATGGTCTTGCTGAAGCGTTCAATAAAACAATCATCAAGCTTCTCAAGAAGTTTGTCTCATCAAACAAATACGACTGGAATGAAAAGCTCGACGAATGCTTGTGGGCGTACCATACTATAGTACGAATGGCCACCAGGAACACACCATTTTCTCTGGTATATGGAAGTAAGGCAGTTCTCCCGTTGGAGACTCAAATTCCCTCACTCCGTGTTGCTCTCACCTATCGATTGACGACAGATGATAATCACCATCGCCGACTACAAGAGCTGGAGGCCTTAGATGAGAAGCGCCTGTTAGCTCAACAACGAATCGAGCTGTACCAAGCGCGTATCTCCGGAGCCATCAACAAGAAGGTTAAAATCAGAACATTCCAAGAAGACGATCTCGTTCTGGCAGTTCGGAGGCCTATGGTTATGACTCACAAAACCGCCGACAAGTTCCAGCCAAAGTGGGAAGGCCCGTTCATCATCGAGCTGTATTCTCCAATGGAGCTTACCGCCTCACAAAACAAATGGAGACTTGCTCATGTTGTCCATCAACGGCAAGTTCCTGAAGAAATATTATGTCTAAAACGACATCCTTCAAATATCCCAGATTGTTGAGTTATGTACCCTCTGGTACCGCTGAACCTACATTCTGACTCCAAATATCCTAGATTGTTGAGTTATGTACCCTCTGGTACCACTGAACCTACATTCTGACTCCAAATATCCCAGATTGTTGGATTATGTACCCTCTGGTACCGCTGAACTCACATTCTGACTTTAAATTTCCCAGAATGACGAGTTACGTACCCTCTAGTACCGCTGAACTTATATTCTGATCCCAAATCTCCCAGATTGTCAAGTTATGTACCCGTAGGTACCGCTGAACTTATACTCTGGTCACTACAGAATCTATATCACGTCTTTTAGGTAGTAAGTCATGTATGATTATATCTCTGAACTTTCTTCCTAAAAGAGCCCCCCTCATGATCCAATACCCGCACTTTCAGTGCACAAAAAGGGTAACAGATCTACAAATTCTCCGAAACAACCACGTCGATGTTACCTCTAAGTTGTTTCCCTTCTATCAAAAACAAACAGCCCCTTACATAGAACTTCTACGTCCTCATTACCTCTGAGTTGTTCTATGTACCCTTCATGGAGCCCACTTGCCATGTCCTTATTACCTCTGAGTGGGAAGGCTCCATCGAAGAAACCCTCATATTTACCACGTCCTCACTACCTCTGAGTAAGCATGTTGGTTCTCTCTCGTCTTATTATCCGTATCCAGAACCAGGGTACGCCAAGGAATAGGTCCACAAAAAGTCTCCCATTAGGGCAACTACTGCAAGCAAAGAATAAAGCGAATGTATTCTGTTCGTTCAAAATCAGTTACATTCACATGACTACATCTCATGAGCAAGCCAGAAAAGTTTTCCATCGTTTCATTTAGACAAGAAGAAAAAAGATTACATTGATGTCCAAAAGAAGCAAAACACAAACTATAGCTAAAGACAGATAGAAATATCAAGACGGACATTTAGGAGAGCCCACGAATCCTAGTTATGGGGGCGCATATACCAATCCCTCAACCATTTTTCATATGAAGGATCTACTTAAGAAAGATCCTCGTCCAGAGCAGGAGGATCAGAACTCCCAATACTACCCCCTTCAGGCTGGAGCTCCTCCTTTACAGCAACTTCAATGTTGGGAGAGGTTCCCTCCCCTATAGGCGCCAGCTTCTTGTGTTTCTCATTTTTTGGTATCACCTCTTCCTTAACGAGCGATGACTCTGGGTTGATGAAAGGAGGCAGCAGCTCCTCCTTCATAATGATCTCAGCCTTCGACAGGGCTGCTGCAAGAATCAAAGATAAAAGAAAAAGTTAGAAGATGGCCAGGTGAAACTAACTTAGTGTTTCGGGGCTTATGCGGTTCTGCTTAGCGAGGCCTTATGCGGCACAGTTCAAAGGGAGGCTTATGCGGTCCTGTTTGATGGGGCTTCATGTGGCTCCATTCAGAGGGGATTATGCGGCTCTGTTCGTCGGTTTATTATACGGTTCAGTTTGTAAAGTATTCATGCGGCCACTAAACAAACTCCCATGCGGCTCGGACGTGGGGTATACCCCCATGCGGCTTGGACATGGGACGTACATGCGGCCCATACAATTTGAACAGTTCGATGAAGACGAGGGACGCATTAAAGGCTTGTGCATAAAACATGCAACAGAGCCAACTTGTTAGGGTTTGTGAAGTATACGATCTTCCCAAAGCCTTACCAGCAATAGTGGGGTGAACGTCGGGATAAACTTCAGGCGCCACAGTCGACGTCGAAGCCACTCCCTTACCCTTCGCCGCAGCCTTGGAAGTCATGGGGGCCATCGTTGATCGAAGAAGAAGAAGAAGAGGACGACAGTTAGGACAAGAAGAGCTTAAATCGGGAAAGAGAGTAAAGAGTTTCTTTCTCCAAATTACTCTTACTTATAGGAGGACAAGGGGGGGACACGTGGACCAATGAACGCCTCGGGTCGTGTGTTGCAGGCAAAACCGACTCCTAGGATTTCGTCTCCTCTCATAAAGGAGATTCATCAAAGCACAAAATCCAAATATTTAATGAACCGACTCTTGGGATTCCCCCAAAAACGGCTCTAAATCAAAAAAAACGAATCAAGGGCAATTAAAGACGCCTACGTGGCAGAAAAGACAGTATACGGCCAGAGCGGCCAGAACGGTCCATGCGGCCATGAAGGCCATGCGGCTAGGAAGTCCATGCGGCCAGGAAGGCCATGCGGCTAAGAAGTCCATGCGGCCAGAACATCCTATGCGGCCAGAAGAGCTTATGTGGACATAGCCATGCTTCTTATTCAAAGTATTTCAATTTTACAAATTGAAAACTTTGAAGGGGGTCTTATAGAAGCATGGAAAAGAACAAGAAAATCCATTCGGCTCAAAACAGAGGGAGTCTCATGCGGTTCAAAGAATCTCTCAGAGCTTCATGCGGCTCAAGAGTTTTATGCGGCTTAAAAGTCGCCAACATAGCCATACGGCTCGAGTAAAAGCCACGTGGCCTCATGCGGCTCGCCTCTACAGCTGGCCATTAAGCAGCGGCCTCATTTAATGCTCTGACACAACAAGACAGCTCTGACATAAAGGTGAACTGACAGATCTGACATAATGCTGCAATGATGACTCTGACATAATGGCGTGCACCTAGGGAAACGAAGAAAATCTCTATAGCTGGCACGATCCATCAAATCCCAAAGTCTTTTATACGGCTTTGACACATGGCCAGCCGCATGCGGTTCAGGTAGAGGCCACCCCCATACGGCTGCTACTCTCATGCGGCTCGGATCATGGGGCCATCTTCATGCTGCTCAAATCCTGAGAAGCCACCCCCATGCGACCGCTACTCTCATGCGGCTCAGATCATGGGGACCATCTCCATACGGCTCAAATGCTGAAAGACCACGCCCATGTGGCCTTAACACGTGGCCAGCCTTATACGGTTCAGTTGAAAACCACTCTCATGCGGCTCAAATTTCGGAGGCCACACTTATGCGGCTGCCACCTTCATACGGTTCAAATCCTGAGAAGCCACCCTCATGCGGCTCTGTCAAGATACCCTGTTCTTGTGGCTCGCGGTTAGGACACGTGGCAGAAGATCAGTTTCCCTCGTGTCCCTACGGCTCGTAGCATAATGATGGTTAGACACGTGGCATCAAATCAATCAAGATTTACTAACAAATCCCAACAACCAGATTTAGTACAATCATCATAATTATCCAGATCAAATTAAAATTATTACAATCAAGCAGATTGAACACGTGGCAGGAGATCCGAGCTTGTCACGAAGATTCGTGGCAATCAACATTAATTGCCCATGCAGATTTGGTGTAATCAATATTAACTGCCCAGATTTGTTGCAATCAAAATTAACGGCCTAGATTAATTGCCAACAAAACAGGATCAAGGAAAATGGTAATTAATCCCCAAATCGCCGACTTTTCGAGGGACAATTATTGCAAACCCTAATGATCATACCCCACTCCTATAAATAGCAAGGTGCCATTCCCTTGCAAACCCCCGACCGAATACACAGAGAGACAAAGGCACGCACAGAAGAGTCTTCCCACACATTCAAAGGACATTTCTTCATCAGAGCCAAGGCTACGTCCGATCGTCCAAGGAGTAAGGCAGAGCTATCGTCGCTTTTCCGAGCCTCTACCGTCACCCCCCAGAATCAAAAATAAACAATCGTACTTAGATTGTTGTACCTAGGTTTTCATTCCTAGGCTTTTTTTGTACGAGCGAGTTTGTATTATGAGTCTAAGTTCAGTCCTCCTATAAAATTGTTTTGCACTTTTACAATCAATGGCAAACACAGTTAGAGATCTAACCTTGACTTAAGTCTCTTAGCCAATATATGGTTATGATCTACTCGAAGCCCTCTACGTACATGCGACTAGTGTGCCACTCAATAGAGGTCTCGTGTGCTACTTAAACACAAAAGTCACGGAAGGCGTATCTCATGACTTACAGAACCTATTCTACCAACCCGACGGGAAATTTGCCCAACCACTTGAATTTGAACATATTCTACATTACCCTAACCTAATAGGGATGGTTTAAAATTCCACAAAATTTTGTCCAGCCACTATAGACTAAAATCTAAAGTTCATGCAATCAAAGATTGAAGTCCAATTAGGGAACCTATTGAGACTCCGTTAAACCCATCATAGCCCATCGCCATATTGGGACTATAAAACCAAACTTGATGAAATAGGCCCTTACCCCTATTATGTAGGCCCCACCTCTCGGCTCACTAATTCTCCTTCCATATATTTTGTAATTGCATCTCTTCGTAGCCTATGTTATGCATCTCTCGGTACCAACTTGCTTCCGGATATACTTGACCAAGACCTCTCATACTGTCTTGACCAAACATAGTTAATATATGGGCCATATTAAATAGATAATACCTCGACTTCCTATAGAGTCTGTGACTATGATTGGAAATATCTTATACTTCCATATACCTACTTGAAATTTGACCTTCTTAGAAGCCCTATTACAGTGCTTTCCCCGATTAACCAACTTCTATAAGTTGGGTAGAACATTGAACTTATTATACTCTACCTCTCAGAATGGAATTACAATCATGACCATTCTTCCATCCGTATAGAATTTATGAAATAATGTTTTATTTTGCATTTTATCACTTTGCTCCTGCGTTTAGATAACTACGGTAACAGATTGCAACCTAAATTCTTCAAGTCAGTCATAGAATCATTTTATTTGAATTAAGAGCAAAATTTCTGAGGCAAATAATCGCAAGCCTCTCTAAGAAACATAAGATTTTGGAATTAGCAAGTGGTTGGAAATGATTGGGTCCAATTAGACTAATAATTCAATGGTACATAACGCCGACCTATATTCGTATCATTTGATACCCTCGACCGTGATTTTGATAATTGAAGCACAACACTATCATTTTTCCTTTCGACAAAGATCACACTCACGAACTAGACTAGTCATGCTACTCATATGACATACATGTCCCACACAAATAAACTTTCTAGTGCTCCATTTAAATTACACCACATGTATGACACATTGTTTCCTCAAAACAAACCATAGAGACCCAAATT
>JANAVB010022330.1:0-41864 GCA_029216955.1 Iris pallida | reverse complement strand
TAAGAGCATCTCCAACCCTATTGTCTTGTTATATGTTGTGAATCATATGTGGCATTAGGCACAAGACAATGTCTTGTCTAGGTGGCAATTATATTGACAAATGACAATGAAGTAAGAAATCTTCTCCAATGCAAAATGTTTACTTTTTCAACTTGGAAGATAAAGTATTAAGATATTACTTCTTTCCCAACTTTCAAGACAACTACTCATATTCTTTCTTTTTCCTAATATTTTTTATTCATAATTGATGACATGGAGAACAACACTGTCAAGTGCATTGTCTAGAACTAGACAACCAACTTCACAATGTCTTGTTTAATTTTTGCCACATAAGCTTCACAATTGACTTGACAATTGCATTGGAGAAGAACTTTGAATAAAATTTTGTCATTCCTATGTGGCAACAACTTTTTTCCAAAGTCACAATAGGGTTGGAGATGCTCTAACTATCTACTTGCATTCACACACATTTATAGCAATATGTATAATATACTCACTAACATCTAACCCTCTCTTCCATTTGTTCCTTTAAATCAACACATATCTATATATAGATAGCCCAAATCTGTAAGGTATACAACCGGTTAGGGTTAGGGTTTACCTGACCGTCACGGCGAGGGGGAGCGACGACGGCGAGGGGGAGCGGCGGTGGAGGTGGCTGCCGGGAAGGAGTAGGAGGAGGAGCGGCGGTGGAGGTGCTCTGGCGAACGGCGGCGGTAGGGGGTCGGGTTCGGCGGGGGCTGCCGGGAAGAAGGAGGAGGAGGAGGTGCTCTGGCGAACGGCGGCGGTAGGGGGTCGGGTTCGACGGGGGCTGCCGGGAAGGAGGAGGAGGATGAGGAGGTCGGAGAGGCGGTGGAGGAGGAGGCTGGGCGGTGAGGAGGAGGCTGGACGGGGTCGGTGCTCGCGGCGGTCGGTGGGGGTCGCCGAGGGCGCGGTCGGACGGGGGTCGAGGGGACAGGGTGCTCGGGGTCGGGAAATAATGGGGGGGGAAGGAAAATATTGGGGGGAGGGGAGGAAATGGGGGAAGTGAAATCGAAACTGACCTATATTCGCACATTAGCGACGTAACATAAGCGCGTCGGTAACCGTCGCAACTTTATGATATTAACGACGCCATAGTAAAAACGTCGCCAAACGTCGCTAATATCAATGATATTAGCGACGTTCACCGACATATCCGCGACGTGAGTTTTTCAATACGCAAACGTTGTTACTATACGACGCTGACGTCGCTGAACGTCGTAGTAGTGCGTCTTGCGACGTCATAAGAAAACGTCGGTAAATTGTTTTTTATCTGCGACGTTTTCGAAAAACGTCGCAAATTACGTCGGTAATATGACTTATTTTGGTAGTGAATTAAACCTTGGACCTACCAAATAAACACCCAACAATCTAGCAATTGAACAAAAAAGCTCACTTGTTGTTACATGTGCTAATTTACTTTTAGCTCTAGTAAAAAAATATTTCTTTTTAGTCCGGACTATAGTTCGGACTTATGCTCCGCCACTATTTGGTATAAAAGTCAGAATCCAAACCCTAATTAGTCTGTTTTGTTTTGCAATTATCCTATTTTTTTCCAAAAAATTTAGCTGATGCCATCTTCCGTTATGTGGCATACAACATGGCAACTGACATAGCAAATAACATGACAAATGTTTATCCAAAAAACTAATTAGCCAATATTTTTTAATATTAATGTTAATATTATTAATGTTAATGTTAATGCTAATTTTAATATTAATATTAATTTTAATGTTCATATTAATTTAATGTTGATGTATATATTAATTTAACTGAAAATTGCTGAGAAACCCAATTTCGGGGTTGGTTTTTATGAAAAATCCACCCGCATGATGGGTTTTATGAAATGCCCAGAATTATATATTTTCACGTTAAGTATTCCAAGATTCCCTTTAGATGTTATATATTTAAAAATTAATACCATAACTACCCCTCCGCACAAACTCAGATTTAGATTGCGATTCTCGTCGTCTTCTTCTTCTTCTTCTTCTTGTTCACGAGAGATCTGAATTCCATTGCTCTCATCTTCAGCAGAGATCGCAAAGATCGTTCGTAATTCACCGTGCTTTTTTTCAATCGAACTCCGATCATCGCTCATCTTCTTCTTCTTCTTTTTTTCATGCATTTTTAACAAGAAGAATGCCATTTTGCGTGTAAATTAACACGGAGAATGCCATTCTCCGTGTTGAATGCCATTCTCCGTATTACTAACACGGAGAATGACATTCTCCGTGTTTCTAACACGGTGAATGGCCATTCTCCTGTGTTTTAACATTTGAATGACCATTCTCCGTGTCATATAATTTAGAACGGAGAATGTCATTCTCCGTTCTAAATTACACGTAGAATGGTCATTCTCCTACGTTTTAACACTGAGAATGACCATTCTCCGTGTAAATTAACACGGAGAATGCCATTCTCCATTTTATTTAACACGGAGAATGCCATTCTCCGTTTTATTTAACTTAACACGGAGAGACACGGAGAATGGCATTCTTCGTGTTTTCTAACACGGAGAATGGCCATTCTTCTGCGTTTTAACACTGGAATGACCATTCTCCGTGCTAATTACACGGAGAATGACCATTCTCCGTTTTATTTAACACGGAGAATGTCATTCTCCGTTTTATTTAACACGAAGAATGTCCTGCATTTTAACACTGGAATGACCATTCTCCGTGCTAAATTACACGAAGAATGACCATTCTCCGTGTAAATTAAGACGAAGAATGGCCATTCTCCGTATAATTTAGCACGGAGAATGGTCATTCTCCGTGTAAATTAAGACGGAGAATAACATTCTCCGTGTTACTAACACAAAGAATGGCCATTCTCCGTGTAAATTAAGATGGAGAATTCTATTCTCCGTGTTACTAACACGGAGAATGGTCTCCCTCATGCAAAAGTAACATTTTTCGTGTTCTAACACGGAGAATGGCCATTCTCCTGCATTTTATGGTCAGTTGAAACTTTGGAGGGCCATAACTTTTGACTAGGAGGTCGAAACGAGACCCGGTCTGTCGCAAAATGAGCGCATCTTCGAGGAGCCTGAGATTAACTGCTTTTTCGTTAGACGGCCTTTCGAAATTTTAGAATCGCAAAAAAATGATGTTTGGACCTCCGTTTTAGCACTTTTGCCGTTTGTCTCGGTCTTTTCGAAATTTTCCGACGAGTTTTTGAAGATTTTTGAGGAGAAAACCTAGATTCGAAAGTGAGCAGCGTATGGAAGAAGATGAAGTATCGAAACATTTTTTTAAGAGTAGTTTCGTGGGTGTTTTCAATAAATTAGAAGGAAGGACAAAACGGTCATTCGGAACCCTCTTTATATATTTTTTCCTAATTCTGGGCACGCGATGAAATGTTATTGCGCGGTGGATTTTTCATAAAACTTTTTGTTTTTTGGACATTTCATAAATTTTTTCTTAATTTAATGTTAATGTTAACATTAATACTAATTTAAATTTTAATATTAAATTTTGTAAATGTCAACCGCTATATCAATAGCCATATCATATGTCACTTAAAAAATATATTTGTTTGTTTTGTGACGTAGAAGTAAAAGTACAGCTCAGCATTACTCCTTCAGAATTTGTCATCCATTTGGCTATGAGCGCATAATAGAATCAAAGGGCCGTCCAATCCCAACCATTCCAAGAGCTGGAGAAAACTTAGATACAGCCGGCTGTATCTAAGTTTTGATACAGCCGGGTGTATGACAGGTGGGCCCCCCCTATTTCTTCGTAAACCGTGTAACTAAATATATATAGGGGGCCCACCTGTCATACACCGGCTGTATCAAAACTTTGATACAGCCGGCTGTATCAAAGTTTTACTCCCAAGAGCTACGTACGAAACAACGTCGTATTAAATATATATGCATGCACTAACCCTAGCCCAGTCCCCTCACCGGCTCTTCTCACCATGGGAAACGTGAACTCCTGCATCCCGAAGGGCGCCGGCCGGCGTCCGACCGCGAAGCTGGTCGGCCCCGGCGGACGCGTCCGCCGCGTCGACGTCCCCGCGTCCGCCGCGGAGCTGATGCTCGACGCCCCGGGCCACGTCGTGGCCCGCAGACGGGAGCTGGCGGGGGGCCGCCGGGTGGCCGGGATGCGCGCCGACGAGCAGCTCGTGGCCGGGGAGGTCTACCTGCTCCTGCCGAAGAGCCGGGTCGGGTCGAGGGTCGGCGACGGCGCGGGAGTCGACGTGTCCGGCGCGGAGGAGGTGGTGGAGGTCATCCGGAGGAGAGGTTCTGCCACTGGAAGCCGTTCTTGGACACCATAGACGAGTCCAGTCTGGAGGTCCTGACGCTCTATATGTTGATGCAGATGGATACTCCCTGATTTTGTTTGTTCATTTTGTAAGTGTAAATTATACGGAAATTAACAACACTTATTTCTTCCCTACCTTTTTTTTTTTTTCCTTCTTAATCTCACTCACACACACACAATCCTTGTCGATCTTTCTGGATGTCCGATCTAATACCACTACGCTAGAGAACACACGGACTTGTTGTTATTACTTAATTATATTCTTAACTCACAATTAGGAGTAGTGTGACAATACGTTCGAAGAAACTCGGATTTACTATAGTTTCTGAGCATGGGCAAGTGGTATGATCTCACAAGATCCCAAAAATAAAAAAGTTCCAATTTTTTTAACTCCCAAATATATAACTAATATGAAATTCCCATTTTGGATTTAGGTCCCTCTATCTTTTAGAAATTACAATAACAGGGCTATTAGATGTTCAAAAAATATTTTTTTAGTATTTGTACAAGGTCCTTAGAATATTAGAAACGACCTTGTTCGAGTTCCATGTGAATTGATCGTTTTGGTTAAATCTGAAGTAAGTTGTAGGTCGTAAGTTGTAACTCACAAATCGTCGATCATGCATAGATACAGAGTACATAATCTCAGAACGTAGAGAGAGACTATTTTAACAACTTAAATTTACACACTGTACACTATGCAATTGTCAAGTTTTAATGCTGCCCCACCAAAGCGGTGGTCCAGTTGTAACATAGGTAAATGAAGAAGTCATCACCTTGGGTTATAATCTAAGTTCGAACCAAATAAAAATGGAAATAAAAGGGAGTTCTAGTGCTAAAAGTCCAGAACATGAACGATCATTAATGACTGATCATATCTAATTAAGAAAACAATGATAAATGTTAAAGACCCTACGAAAATTAAATAGGACATTACACGATATGCGCCTAAGTCAATTTTTTGTTAGGCACGGTCGGAGACGACACAAATCAAAATATAAATTTATCTCTTTCTTCTCTAAAGACCACCCTCTCTTTCTTTTCCTACTTTCTCCTCCCCAACATCAACACACTTATCTTCAAACCATAGTTCTTTCAAATTTGAGATGGCATGCATTATGGCTCATTCTCAATTAAGATAAAATTTTCTATTTCTCATCTTGTTCTTCTATTTCTTTTACAATTCGAGGTTTTCTTAATCTTACTTCCTATGTTTATTTCATGTGTTTGTAAATATGGCTTAGTAAATTTTAGGTCTAAGATTCACCAATGGTTGTTTTTGCAAAGTTTGAAAACAAATTTTAGGATTTTCGAACAAAAGATTTTCGAAATGGGACCCCATACATAATGTGAAAAAATAACTAAAATAAAAAATAAATATAACAAAAAAATTGTTGCCTTCCGAAATTGAAGTAAGAACCTCTAGTGTGTAAATCTAACATGATAACCACTATACACATTTTTTTTGACTTAAGGGTTGCCCATATTACAATTTGGATATGTCTATATTGATGCCCCTTTAGTTTTTGGGTCATGGACCGTTGTTAAGTTTGCCTTGGGTCAGGACCGTCCATGTCCAGAAAGTTTCAGATCACATTTTTCCGTTGATATCTATCATTAAATCTCATTTCCTTATAACAACATAACCACTTTTTCCTCGTTCTTAATAGGGGTTAAGGTCGTTAAGAATTAGTTATGGGTGTGAGTTTTGGATTCATTTGGTTATAATTTGTTAAGGGTTTATTAGTGTTATCATTTGAAAATTTTGTTGGAGTTTTTTCATATTTTGAACTCTAAATAATAACCTCATGACATCCATGTGGCAACCACAAGTCTGTATTCCAATATAATATTCATCTTTTATTAATTTGTGCACATGGAAAGTGGTAGCCCATGTGGCTAAGTTGGATTGGAGTTCGTTTAATACGCAGCTGATCATTGCCATGTATCATAGTCCTACGTATTTTGGGAATAAGACTTGACACGTGCCACTTGAACTAAAAATAATATTATATATAATTTGCTTAATTGCAACTTGAGACCCCCAACTATTTTCGTTTTTCAAGTTGATACTCTAAACTTTTTTTTCCCTTTCAATTTGATACCCTGAAAAAAAATTTCCTGAAAATACCTTTCTCCTCTCTCTTCCCCCACCCCACCCTCCCGCCTCACCCCTCTCCTTCCACCGCCCCCGTCGGCCGCCCCCAACCGCGCCACCCGCCCCCCGCCTCTGCCATCATCCCCCCCGGCCTCCGCTGCCGCGCCCCCGCCTCCGTTGTCGTGTCCCCCGCTCCTGTAGTGCCCCGTCCCTACATCGTGTCCCGTTTTCGTCCACGGGGTGCATGAGAAAGGAACATTGTCGCTATCGATTCGGTCGGGACCGATAGGTCAAAATCGGCCGAGTCGATCGAACGGGAACGGTTGAATTAAGATCCATTCCATGTTATGGAATGGCTTCTTCGGAACCAAGTTCCATATTCAGCGGGTTGCGCCTCGAGGATTGGCTCTGCGGCTGAGTCGGGAGAGACCTCCCGTTGCTCTGATTTTTATGCCGCACTTGATTTGGCTTTGGCTTAGGTTTTCGTGAATGCATTTTTCGTGAATGTTTTCGATGAATTTTCTTAACTTACGTTTTCGAGCTTCGCATTCCTATCGAAATTTTTTGAATTACACAGTGTTCTAATCAGTTGCTTATACGATTGCAGGTGATCGCGTAGGCGACGTCAGCGCAGCCAACCGGTCGCTCGCTTGAAGCAATTCTAAGGTGAGTGGCTGACCTCCTTCACCTCGTCCCTCTACTTCAAAAATTAATATGTGAAGTAAAATGAATGCTTGTCATAATAGTGTAGAATCAAAAAAATCGTGGCACGATTCTTCACGAAATACTTGCTATCAAACTGTCGACCTTGAAATGGAAAACATGCTTCCTTATACAATTCTACTTAGCCTATGCAAAACAATGAATGAATTGATTAACGTTTATCGCAACGATATGGCTAAGTGAGTAAATCGACTAAGTTCATAACAAAGACTCTGCAAACGGTCATTGGACAACTTGTCGACAAGGTGAAGTTTTCTCGAACGGTTGCCTAGGCCAAGGGACCGATTCGGCCCGGGAGGAACGAGTATAGCAAGCGCCAGCCTTTCATCGGCGTAGGTTATACGAAAACTTTCGCACAGGGCTCGCTACCCGCCGTGAAAGGTTCGCCGTCTAACCCAGCTATAGTCCGAAATGGCTTGACATTGCCAGTGACCTCCACACCCTTTCACTGCTTAACAAATGCACGTGGCACGGGATGAATATGATAGTTGCTTAATGTTATACAATTTCATATGCTTGCCTCAAAATATGTTAACATGCAAATCGAGCAGGATGGTTAGAAAGATCACAGAAATAGCTCACTACACCAAAATAGCCATTTTGGAACAGAGGGATTCCGTTCCAAATAATTTTTGGAACGCCTATAATCCGTGCCTATTTTTGGGCTGGCAAATTTTTTGGAACGGACTTAAAGTGTTCCAAGAAACGTATATTGGAACGGTTTAAATGTGTTCCAGATTAGGAACACCAATAAAGCGTACCTAACAAAGCGTTTCAGATGTCATTTGCTAGAATGGCTAAAAGGTGTTCCAGTTTTGGAACACCATAAATGTGTTCCTAACAAAATATTTTAGGGAAAAAAATGCATCAATTACTGTAACAACTAAAAAGTATTCCCGTTTTTGAACACCAACAAAGCATTCCTAAGTCTGGAATTTCCTATCAAATTAGCACCAACAAAGTTTCAATTTTTGAAGGTCTGGACACACAATAGCTTAGGTCCGCACTGACCATGTTTCCGTTTTTGAAGATCAAGGCACACTCAATAGCATAGGTTTCCAGAATAACAAAAACACATCATTCACTCCCAATCTTCATGCCAAGATCCCTAGAAATTGCTAATTCATGAGAGCATCATCAACAATTAACATCAACACTAAAAGAGTTCAACATTTGTGCACAGAAAGACGATCCAACTGGCATGCGACATGAACCACTAATCCAAAATAGGCATTATCATTAGTTTCAAGTAATATTTGATCCAACAACTAACACAACCTTATGACTAATATTATGACAAACACTCAGAGACCAACAAAAATTACGATATTCCAATTCACCTTTCGAAGAACCTATTTAGAACTGTCTTCCTGTTGGGGACTTCATCGCTTCCATCTTCTTCCTCTGGCTCCATTAACATTTTCATGTTGGAATTATTCAATAATTAGGGCTACACATGTAAAATTAATTGTGTTTGGGCTATCTAAATAATTAAGCCAAATTAAACTGGTCTATTTGGAAATTGGCTTAAGGGTATAATTGTCATGGAATTAATGTGTAGATACCGGAGATAATTCTAATTTGATGAGGGGCCAAATTAGAAATATCACAACACACATATCTATATATATGTGTATTCATTAGGATTATGGTCCCCAACTTATACGGCCACCAAAAGAGAGGTTTTCTCTTTTTCTCTTCTGCATCCCCATCAACAGAAAGAGAGGGACAAAGGATTCGGATTCTTCTTTGTCATTAAGGGTCGTAGCAAGTTGGAAGATCGAACCCAATAAAGAGACGATCGTTTCAAGATCCGTCAAGCCTAGCAATGGATTCAGGTACGCTTCCGCAATTTAATTTATGTTTTTCATCTCATGAATCGACATGGCACAATAAAAAATCTAACAAGTGGTATCAGAGCCTCCATGTTTGATTTATGAGATCAAAATTTCAGAATTTTTTTTTTTTAGTATTTTTCAGGAACCCTAGATCGTTTCATCTAATTTGATTTAGGGTTACGATAGTTCAAACAATTTTTTTATGCTGATCCATTCAATTTAGAACATATACATCTAATATTGCTTTAGAAATCGTGCATTCATTATGGAGATTCATACTTATGTTGAATAAGTACGAATATGGGTGACTTCAACTTTGGAGATTTATTTAATGTGTCAATTTAGTTCAAATAAATTTATTTATTATTTTTTAACTAATGGTGAATATGAGATGGCTTGGGTTTAGTATTTGGTTTTAATATTCGTTGTTTGAACTAAATTGACCATCAATTTTTAATATTATTGATTATTTTTTAATAATGAAGATGTAAATTCATCCGTATTTTAATATTTGTTGTTTGAACTAATGGTGAATATGAGATGGCTTGGGTTTAGTATTTGGTTTTAATATTATTTATTTATGGATTTATTAGTCTAAATTTATATCGTATTGGGGTCTGATCTAGAATATTGTAATATCGGGACCATCAATTTTTAGTACATATACATGTGATGATATGAAAATAATATTTTTAAATTATGCAAAAAGATTCACATGTTTATGAGATAGTAGATAAATTTTGGTACAATCCTTATGGATTATTTGAAGTAATATTTTGATTGATGGATTCGGTTATTAAATAATTAGTCTCTAAATTGGTCTAAAGTTTGCTTGTTCTTCTTTTAAAAAAGATTTTCTTTAGATATTTGGATACTTAAAGAGGAAAGAGGTGCTGATAATGCTCAATTTAGACCAAACACTACCAGAATAAGTCGTTTTAGCGACGCCTAAAGACGTCGCTAAAACTACATTTTTCGTCGCTAAAAATATTTAGCGACGAAATTGCCGACGTTTTGGGTTGGTCGCGGAAATGTAAGTCGCTGATCTTCAAAACGTCGCCAAACGTCGCAATTACCGACGTTTACCGACGTATTTGTACGTCGGTCTATTGCCGACGTCTACCGTCGTGTCGTCGGTGGCTTAGCGACGTATTACTTCGTGTCGCTATGCGTCGGTAACTTTACCGACGAATTACCGTCGAGTCGTCGGTGGTTTAGTGACATGTTCAAAGTTGCTAAACGTCGGTCAATCCTGGGAATTCCTGGGATGATTACCGACGTACACCGACGTTTACCGACGTTCTCCGACATATATTGACTTCGCTAAACGTCGGTACCCTGGATAATATCGCATATTTACCGACGTTTAGCGACGCATAGGTACGTCGGTGGACGTCGGTAAACGTCGATAAACGTCGCTAAAACTGCAAAAAAAATAAAAAATAATAATATACAGAATGTCCATTTCTTCCTGCAGTTTAAAAAGATAACAATTTCTCACTGTAGAATAGGATCCAAACAATCACAGAATGTCCATTTCTCGCTGTACACAGGTTTCAGTCCCTATAACCACGTCTACAACAATCACACAATGTCCAGTTCTCAGAATGTCTATTTTTCACTGTACACAGATTTCAGTCCCTATAACCAAGTTTACAACAATCACACAACAACTAACCAAATAACCAAATATCTAAATAACCAAGTATCCAAATAACCAATTCTACACCAAATAACAAAGTCTACAACCAAATAACCAAAGTCTACACACAACCAACAAATAGAATAGGATCCAAACATCCAAATCTACACAACCAACAAATATCCAAGTCACAAATAAAGAATGAAACAAACACAAAGAAACAGTCCTAACTAGGACTATTAGGAATCTGGTGCAGGAGGGGCACCGCCGCGACGAAGGGATAAGTACAACTCATACTCCTCAAGTGAAATCGATACCGATGGAGGAGGCAGTGACGTCGGTTGAGTCGGTGTCGAAGAAGAAGGCGGTAGAGGCGGCGGAGTCGACGACGATGAAGGCGCACCCGAAGGACCAGCACGCTCCAACGCTGTAAGTCGCTGGTGGTATGAATCCATGATAGATAACATTCTATCACTGCTCTGGACCATCGACTCCTGCGCCAATCTCATCCTCTCGGTCATGGTCACTTGTCCTGTCTGCAGCTCCGTCACCGTGCGCTCTAACCCTCCAACGGTGCGCTCTGTCCTCTCAGTCGTCTCCCTGAGGTCCATAATGTCGCGGTCGAGTGCATCCAATCGTGTTAGCAGCGAAGGATCCTCCGTAGGGTGCTGAGACTGCTCCTCGATCCGTCGTAGCAGGCCGTCACGGAGAGACTCCATCATCTGGTGGACTCGGGCAGACTCTTGGGACGGCTGTGGACCATGCACACTAGCAGAAGATGTCCTAGAGGACTGGGTCGCAACTAGGGCGCCATAGGATCCCGTACCGTAGTACGTACCCCTACGGAGTCCACCAGCGGCGGCCATCCACAGCTCGTTCGCCGACGGATCTTGAGTGGGCTGCGAGGAAGTACCGGCCTCTCCTGCATCAGGTGCACTAGCAGCCGCCCGTTCCCGCAGCCTCTGATACTCGACCTAGAAAGTACTTATTATTACTAACTACTAATTTCTAATTAATATACTTATTATTACTAATTTCTAATTAATGTACTTATTATTTCTAATTTCTAATTAATGTACTTATTATTACTAACTACATGAATATTTATTTGTATCATATTTACTAAGTTATATTAAAATTGACATGAAGTATTAAATTAAGATAACGTATTGTAATACTTACATAAGTCTGCTCGACCCTCTCGTCAATAAGGTCACCGCCGCGACGATGGGTGGCCAGGAAGACGGTCACCATGTCGACGTTACCGACCTTACCTGTAATTAAATATATTATCTTAGTAATAATTTATCGGTTTTGCATTAAAATAATATTTGTAAAAGAGAAAGACTTACCAGACGACGGAAATATTTCGTCATCGGAATCGACCCACCGTACCACTTCGAGGCATGTTGCCTAGCCGCCTTGGCCTTCTCCGACTTCTCCTTGTACCTTGGCTCCTCGAATCGAGCCTTCATCGCATTCCACTGATCAGGGGTGATCCAACCTTGGATCGGCTTTTCGGCACGATCACGATCCTTCTGATCATTGATAGAGTCGCGGATCAGCTTGGCAGCGACGACAGGAAACATCCCCTCGATCTGCTCGGTCCGGTGCGGTGGATAGAAAAACATATCCTAGAAGAACGCAAACCAAATATTTATCAGTTATATATAATATACAAAAATTATATGATTCATGTTAAAAGGAAATATATTTTAACCTTGAAGCGCGCAAACCAGAAGGCCTTCCTCTCGTCCGGAGCATCAGAGTAGTTAATCCAAGCACCACCATAATTATGCCTCAGCATGTGGCCTAGACGTCTCTGTACCTCTGGGGGACGATATCTATACAAATATATTATATTCATGAAAAAAGTTAATTTATGATAAAAACAGAAAGAAAAAAAATTATAAACCAAAACACCTACTTTGTAGCGTCGGCCCAGATCTCCGTCCTCCTCTCCTCCGGAGGTGCGCACGCATCATCTGCATGATGCTGGTCGGCCGTCGGCGCCGCCGCCTCGGCCGTCGCTGCAGCCTCCGCCATCTGCTCATCCGTCTCCATCGTCGTATCAGCAGTAGGAACGCTAGACGGGCGAGCACTCTCAACAGGCCTGGAACTACTCGTCCCAGGAAATATGCCACGTGACGTCGTCCCAGCAGGCCCACCTACTGTTCGATATGGAGGAGTAATCGACGACGAGGATCCAGAGCCGGTACCAGAATGAGGTACCGAAGGAAAACTCCGTCCTCTAGCAGTACCTGTAGGAAGTACCGGAGGAGAGTGACCTCGTTGTCTCCCTCGGAACGCTCCGCGACGACCTGTCATACCTGATAACAGCATATGATAATACAACAAATAATAGAGACTAGAAATATGAAAGTACAACAAATAATAGAGACTAGAAATATGAAAGTACAATAAATAATAGAGACTAGAAATATGAAAGTACAACAAAGACAAGATAATAACCAAGACAACATATAATGATACATTCTACAATAAACATCTAAGTCCAGATAATATATTCTAGAAAAAACATCTAAGTTCAGATAAGTATATCTCTCTCAATCATCTTCAGAATAATCATCTTGTTCGTCTTCCTCGACCTCATCTTTCTCTTCCTCCTCATCTTCACTTTCATCTTCGCCTTCGTCGGCTTCGTCTTCCTCTTCGGATAATTCTACATCTTCTACATTATGTGTCGTGTAATGCGTAACTTCGTGGAGTCCACATCGACAATATTGGTTACAAGAGGTAGCTCGTCCTCCTGGTAAGCTTTTTCGTCAACATCAAAAGTATCTCTGGCTTTAGTCTTGCATACTGCCCACCAGTCAGACTTCGTTGCTCTCCGTCTCGGATAAGCTGTGAAGTACACGAGCTGAGCCTGAGTTGCTAGGACAAACGGTTCGTAGCCTTGATATCTACGCTTGTAGTTTATATCCAGAAGACCATGCTTGTCAATTTTTTAACCTTGATTTTCAATCGGATCGAACCATTCACACTTGAACAACACGATCTTTGCCGGTTCTCTGCCATTATTATATGACAACTCCACAATCTGTCGCAAGATACCAAAGTAATCATTTACTGGATCGACGTCTTTGTAGTTCGAAGACTTGATACACAAACAACTGTTTTTTATGGAATCAAGATCCAGGAAGCTGTCTCTGATCGGAGCATTTGTCGACTTGAACCGAAAGCCATTGACACAGTAACTTGGTCATATTTTAACAAAAGTAATTGGTCCCTTGGCAAGAGTTCTAATTAATTCAATCTCGGGTGAAATTAGACGATCGACCTGAATATCAAAGAAGCGATAATAAGTTATTTATTGCGCAGTTGCATTAGAAGAGGCTAGTAATTACCGAGCTACTTACATATTGGCTCAACCAAGAAGGAAAATGACATCTCATTTCTTGTTCTAATGCTTCGTCTGTTAGGTAGGGTCTAACCAGCCTCAACTCATCATTATATGTGCTGGAAAACAACGAAGCAACCGCCGATTAGTACAATAATATTAGCTTATACTATTATATTGAGATGACGTAAACTCATCATCCTGAGTTACTTACCCCTCTAGCTTCTCCACTTCATCCTCGTCGCAATTGAGTAATACATACAACTGAGCAGCCCTTAGCTCTTCGTCATTCAAATATCTCTTCTTCATTTTCCCCGAAGACTTTTCGGACGCATAGAATACTTTCAGTATTCCATCATTAAATTCTTCATATCCGTCGTCGTTTTTCGGAGCCCTCGTTCTATTCGTAGCAACATGAGGTTTGAAATAGGAGGAGCAGAAATTTGTAATCTCCTCGAGAATATAGGCTTCACAAATAGAACCCTCGACCCGAGCCTTATTTTTTACCTTTCTTTTTAGGTGATTCAAATGTCGCTCGAACGGGTACATCCATCGATATTCGACGGGTCCACCAACACGTGCCTCGTAGGAAAGATGAATCGACAAATGCTCCATAGAGTCGAAGAATCCAGGAGGGAACACCCTCTCTAGCTTGCACAGTGTTACCGCAATGTCCTTCTCTTGCTTTTCTAGACGATCAACGAGCAATTTCTTAGAACAAAGGTCCCTGAAGAATATGCTAAGCTCCGTCAATGGATCCCAAACTGCCTGCGGTAAGAATTCCTGAAATACAATCGAAATTAACCGCTCCATGAATACGTGACAATCATGGCTCTTCATACCTGTCAGTTTGTTCTCCTTGAGGTCGACGCATCTTCTCAAGTTCGAAACATACCCATCTGAAAATTTCAGACCTTGAATCCACCTACAAAGCCTCACTTTATCCTCCTTCTCCAGTGAAAAAATTGCCTTAGGCTGCTTCAACTTCCTATTCCCGTCCTCTATCAAATGCAATGCAGGACGTCTACATATTTCTTCCAAGTCCAATCTAGCCTTTGGATTGTCTTTCGTCTTCCCTTTTACGTCCATTACAGTATTAATTATGTTGTCAAACACGTTCTTCTCGATATGTATGACATCAAGGTTATGTCTAATCAGATTGGTGCTCCAATATGGAAGATCCCAGAATATACTCCTCTTCGTCCAGTTATGAGTGCGACCAAATCCGTCACACTTGTAGCCCGTAACAGGCTGCTCAATAGCTCTTGGTAAATCTTTTACCTCTTTCCATATCGTGTATCCGGTCCACCTTGGCGGGGGATTAGCCTTCTCCACAACGCCAGCACGAAAAGCATTCCTGTTCCTCCGGTACGGATGATCCTTCGGCAGGAATTGTCGATGACAATCGAAGAAGCATGGTTTGCCTCCGTGTTTCAAACGGAAAGCCTTAGTGCTGTCCATGCAATACGGACATGAAAGACGACCATGCGTGCTCCATCCAGATAATATTCCATAGGCCGAAAAGTCGTTGATGGTCCACATAAGTGTTGCCCGTATCCGGAAATTTTGTTTTCTAGATACATCGTACGTGTTGGAACCTACTTCCCACAGCTGATTCAACTTGTCAATCAACGGCTGTAAATACACATCGATGTTCCTTTTCGGATTGTTCGGACCTAGGATAATAACGGTGAGAAACATATACGGAGTCTTCATGCACATCCAAGGCGGTAGATTATACGGGATGACGATCACAGGCCAACACGAATACTGGGATCCCGAAAGTCCAAATGGGATAAAACCGTCGGAGCAGAGACCCAACCTGACAATACGCGGATCAGAAGCAAAATCTGGATACTCTCGATCAAAGTGCTTCCATGCTTCTCCATCAGATGGGTGATCCAACACTCCTTCGGTATGTTCCCGCTTATGCCAACTCATGTTTTCTGCAATTTCCTTCACCATAAACAACCGCTGCAACCACGGCGTCAACGGCAAGTAGTGCATCGAAGAGATAGGCTTCCTGGCACCGACAGACTTTCCTCTACCACATGTCTTTTAGCGATCGACACCACAAAATCTGCAGGCGTCTTCATCCTTGTCGTCTTTGTAGTACAACATGCATCAGTTGCGACAGGCATCAATTTTTTCGTATCCCATCCAGAGCGATCTAACCATCCTCTTAGACCGGTAGAAGTCTTTAGGCAATTTCGCACCCTCAGACAATATTTCTATAAGCAACTCCATAAGACGGTTGTAGCAATCTTGCGACATGTTAAAATCGGACTTGATGCTCAACAATCTTGTAACCACCTCCAACGGTGAATGATCCTCACAACCAGGATATAATGGAGTCCTTGCATTCTCCAGCAACTCCATGAACTGTGCAGCATCGGGGTTCGGTGCCTCCTCAGGTGCATCATGATCATCCGGATCGAAACTAGGCCCGGCCGTATCGAAAACCATATTCACCAACCCATCGTCATAAGGAGCATTGTTGTGGATATCCACATAAGGCTCGTACTCCGATGCTAAAGACACAAGTTCTCCGTGCTCGCTCCACTGATAGTAATTCGGCGTGAAATCCTTCGAGTATAAATGATACGTGACATCCACTTCTGGATGATATTTCAAGTTGCGACATCTCACACACGGACACTTAATTTTGGTACCGTCCATGTACTGAGGGAACGCCTTGGCAAACTGCAGGAACTGGTGTACACCCTCTATGAATTCATCCTCCACACCGCACATGTCATCAGGATGACGGTTGTACATCCAAGTACGATTCCGCAGATAGTAATTCAGCTCCATAATTCTGTAAGATAGATACATCAAGGTAGTGAATGATATGCAATTATCAGTTCATGCAGTCTACACTTTCCGAAGTATATGTACACATGACATTTTACGTTAAATGGTCAGAGATTATCGGTCATCTTCTTTTCGCATTGCTAACTTTTGTTTCGCGTGTTTGTGCGTGTGGTGGTCAGAGATTATCGCGGCTGTATATCACCCGTGTCTACAATATTTCATATAGGCTGAGTTGTATAAGTCAAGTTTTAGGATATTAGTCTATATATTATGTATAGTCCAACCGAGTCAACTCTAAGCTAAACTAGTCCAACTTGGTCAAACTAGCCATTTCTAAGTTGTATAAGTCAAGTTTTAGGATATTAGTCTATATATACTAGTATAAACTCTCCCTCCTCTCCAAATACCTGGTACTAGTTAACCCTCCCCCTTTCTCCCACTAGACACACACATACATATACATGATGTATACAACCACACCATAGTTTCCAGGTTCTTTTAACCTAACTTTCCAGTTGGTACTAACCTCAATAGAACAAACACTCTCATAGCTCAAAATACTAACACATGCTCACGCCTTACTCTTGTGACACTCCCTTTCAAACACAAACACAAACACACACCTATATGTTCCCTTACACATGTTGTCATGTTACCTATAAAAATAGGAAACCCTTGTTGTCTAAAATAAGACACAATTCTACAAAGAGAACCATACTGTAGAACTCACACTTTAAGACAATAGATGAAGGAAGACTTGTATGGAGGATCGTCTACTTTATTCATGGAGTTGTCATAGGATGTTGAGCGATGTCATTTTATTCTTTTCTTCTTCTTCTTCTTGGGATTTTTGAGTATTGGATCTTGAGACATATATAGCTAGAACTTACGAAGAATGGAGTACCATACTTCAACAAATAGATGTTGACTAATTGGTTCATATACTTAAAATCTCCGGCCATTGGGGATATTGGTAAACTAATATACCTAGATTACCCAAAAGTACAATTGCGAACTAGGATAAAATAATTAGTTGTGTACTAAACGTCTCTAAGTGTAGGAATGTTGCAAGGTGAAACAATGTATCAAACACTATATCGAAATCCAAACCCAATATGCAAATCCAAATTAATACGAAAATACACAAGTGTAAGTAGGGAATTAAGTGTACAGAGGTGAAATACATACATATATGCATGCTTGGGGGTGTCCACGTGTCCAACAAATGGACACAAAGTGTCCAAAACATCACGAACACACTGTATCAGTGAACACATGGTCGTAATGTGTCTCCGTGTCCATTTTGGACACGAAAAATACCTCAATTAGGATTATGGTTTACCTTCAGTCTCCTCGCGGTGGTGGAGGAGGAGGAGGAGGAGGACAAGTTCGGTGGTGGATGAGGAGGGGATCAAGTGTACAGAGGTAAAATACATATATATGCATGCTTGGGGGTGTCCACGTGTCCAACAAATGGACGCAAAGTGTCCAAAACCTCACGAACACACTGTATCAGTGAACACATGGTCGTAATGTGTCTCCGTGTCCATTTTGGACACGAAAAACACCTCAATTAGGGTTAGGGTTTACCTTCAGTCTCCTCGCGGTGGTGGAGGAGGAGGACAAGTTCGGTGGTGGAGGAGGAGGATCTCGCGGTGGAGGAGGAGAAGGGGCTCGCGGTGGAGGAGGAGGAGGAGGAGAAGGGGCTCGCCGGAGGGAGGAGAAGGGGCTCACGGTGGAGGAGGAGGATGAGCGGCGCTGGAGGGAAGGGGGTCGGGCTGTCGTCGAGGTCGGGGGAAGAGGGGCGGGAACAAAAAATTTGGGGAGAGGGAGAAATGAAAAGTCGAACCGAGGAAACCCTATTTAGCAGAAGTTAGCGACGTCTGTAAATACGTAGCAAAATGTCGACTTTCCTTTAATATTCGGCGACGCCTTAATCATTGCGACGCTAAACGTCGCTGAACTAATAAAACTGGCGACGTTTTTCGACAAATCAACGACGTTGGTTTTTATTACACAAAAGGTAGTCGCAATATGTCGCTGTTTGTCGCTATCAGCGACGTATTGTGACGCATACTTTTGGAGTCGCTAAATCTAAAAATATTAGCGACGTTTTAAGTCGGCGTCGCTAATTTCGTCGCTGATATGACTTATTTTGGTAGTAAAATATGTTCAGTTTTGGATATATATTTTGGAGTTATTATTTTCAGTTAATGTCTATGAATTTTTTTTTGATGCATATCCTCCGTAGATTATTTCATGAATTTTGTTATAGTAATAATATCCAATTTTGTCAAATTGAAATTCATGATTATGTTTTTGATTACTTTATTTGAGTAATAATCTTATGAATATGCATGTATATAAAATTTTGGACATGATTCAGTTTTGTAAAATTCAGTCAACATTCAATTTTTTGATGCCTTTTAAGACTAGCAATAGTTGTCCAATATTCTAAGTAGACTCATTGAAACAAGATGTCGCCAAAGTGACCTCTCTTGCGTAGATAGTCTATGAGGGATGTCGGATGTTTGTGTGTGTATATTCATGCGGGTATTAGCCGGCCCAAAGGAAGGTTAATACTTGGCCGAATTGCACACATACTTGTGGTGATAAATGTGTGACAATTATACGGTTTACATGTGAATAATAACTCGATCCAAAGATAGGCTTATTATTTGACATGACATATTGTCAACATTTGATCACTACACCAAGAGTACCACTTGCAGTTAATATCACTGTCCAAAGACTTGATATTAATGATGCGCTAGGTATCTTGAGATGGGGTTCACCATTGTTTGGATTTGTTTGACTATATTTTACTCTTTGGTTATTAATTAGAGCATGTCCGTTTTTGTTTTGTTTTGTTCTCTTTACAGTTAATGTTGCTATAATATCTGCAAATAAGAAATTAGTTTCCAAGTTTAATAGGATAAACTTTAAGGGCAAAAGAAAATGAATACAGTAGCTGCTAAGGGTCCAGCTCAAAAGAAACAACAATATAAAACTAAGGGTTGTTCTTTTGTGATAAGACATGACACATAAGGAAGAAATGTAAAAAGTATCACGCATGACGTATAAAAAATATACATTTCTAAGTTTGGTCTGTTCTGAGGTTAATTTAGATTTAGTACCTAAAAATACGTGGTGGTTAGATTCTGGTGCTACTACCCACATTAGTGTTTATAGACAATGTTGTCTGAGCTACCGAAGCCAATTGATGGTGAAAGATACATCTATGTGGGTGACGGCAAATCGGTAGAAGTGGATGCAATAGGACATTTTAGGTTATTTTTAGGAACCGATTATTATTTGAATTTGATAGACACTTTTATTGTACTGTCTTTTAGACGAAATTCAGTTTCAGTTTCCTTAATGGACAAATCTGGTTACCATTGTTCATTTGGAAACAATAAGTTTAGTCTATCTTTAAATTCAAATATTATTGGTAACGGTTCCCTTAAGGATTATAATAACCTATATTCAATTGAAATTATTGCATCTTATAATGAAACATTGCAAGTGAAGTCATGTGGTACTAAATGCAAAATTAATAATATTTTTTTAGCCTCATTATGACATAAGCATTAGGTCACTTCTCTAGAAATAGAGTTGAACGATTTGTGTCTGATGAGATTTGGATTCCATTGATTTTATAGACTTTAATGTTTATATTGAATGTGTAATGGAAAGACAGACCAAAGTTAAATTATAAGCAGCTACTTTATTGGTTATGCTACAGATCAAGGGGTTAATAATTATATGGTCCCACACTAAGAAATTTTTTTTGAGACGAGAAGTGTAATATAATTTTTGAGGATGTTGAGTTTGGGGGAGAAATAAAGTCAGGATCATTGTCTTTGAGAAGGAATCAATTACGATTCCTACTATCACTTTTGACGATGTGCAGGATTCTATACCTGTCATGATCAAGAAGTGAATTCGGAGTCTCAATAAGACAATGTCGAATTACCTCTATAATTCATTGTTGAGATACCTTAACAACGACAACGTAGCGGCACCCCATTCAAGATAAGACAATTATTTCTAAGGAACAAAACTCAACAATCTCAAGAACCGGTAATATTAAGATGATCCACTAGAGAAAGGAGAAATATAATTTCGGATAATATTGTCATATTTCTCTAGGAACGTGAAGAAGACTGTGGATACTGGAAGATGATCTAATCAACTTTCGTCAGGCCATGGAAAGTTTCAGTTCTCAAAGTGGATTGATATAATAAATAAGGAGTATAAGTTCATGCAAGACAATAAAGTTTAAGAACTTGTCCCATTACCAAAAGGTATGAAATCCATTGGTTGTAAATGGACATTTAGAACCAAGAAGGATTCGAAGGGTCATGTGGAGAGGTATAAAGTACGTCTTGTAACTAGTGACATTTGGGATTGATTTTAAAGACTTTTTTTCGGTATCTTTGAAAAATTCCTTTAAAACAATCATAGAACATGTTGCACATTTTGATCTTGAATTACATTAAATGGATGTCAAAACGGTATTTCTCAATGGTAACTGTAGAATAGAATAATGGGATGATTTGTTTATTGATGAGAGACTACATATATATATGAGAGGCTAGCTTCCTCTCCTATAACTCTAAGCAATGTGGGACTAAAGCCCAATTACTAATAACTCTAATATAACACTTATTTCTAATATAACTCTTAACACCCTCCCTCAAGCTGGAGCATAGATGTCAATCATGCCCAGCTTGTTACATAAAAATTGAACCCGGGGACCCAGGAGAGGCTTTGTGAAGATATCAGCTATCTGGTCGCCGGTCCGCACATGTTGAAACCTTATCACTCCTTTTGTATATTCATCACGAACAAAATGAATATCAATTTCAATATGCTTCGTCCTTTCATGAAATACTGGGTTGGTGGCAATGTGAATAGCAGATTGGTTATCACACCATAGGTCTGCCACTTGAGATCCTGCGTCTTCTCCCAGTTCTTGTAGGAGATGCTTCATATATAATATTTCTGACGTGCCATGAGCAATAGCTCGATATTCTGCTTCTGAGCTTGAGCGTGCTATCACACTTTGTTTCTTGCTTTTCCACGATACAAGATTTCCGCCAACAAATACGGAGTAGCCAGATGTAGACCGTCTATCTGCCAGACTTGCTCCCCAGTCAGCATCAGTAAAACACTCAATGCGAGAATGTCCGTTATTCTCCATTCGAATTCCTTTCCCTGGATTCTTTACTAGATAACACAGAATTCTGAGAACTGCCTGCCAGTGTGGAACTCTTGGAGAAGCCATGAATCTACTCGCGACGCTTACTGCAAAAGAAATATCCGGACGCGTCATGACTACCAAGTAGTTGAGTTTACCAACCACTCGACGATACTGATCTGGATTGGTCATCAGGACCCCTTCGTCTGGAAGTAACTTCGCCCCTGGATCCATAGGTGAGTTTGCTCCCTTTGCTTGCATCATGCCTGCATCATTTAGTATATCCAGTACATATTTTCTTTGAGACATTACAATGTCCCGCTTTTCCCGTATGACTTCAATACCCAAGAAATAGTTCAAGGATCCCATATCTTTGGTTTGAAATTGTTCTCCAAGAAACTTCTTGAGATTTGCAATACCCTGTCTGTCATCTCCCGTGATTACAATGTCATCAACGTAGACACCAAGCAGTATTCTTCCAGCAGATGTGTGTCGATAGAAGATTGAATGGTCCTTCTTCGACTGACACATTCCAAATTGAGTAACCACCTGTGTAAATCTACCAAACTACGCACGTGGTGATTGTTTCAGGCCATAGAGAGCCTTCCTGAGATGACACACCTTACCCTCCCTTGCAACGAACCCGGGAGGTTGCATCACGTAGACTTCTTCGTCAAGATCCCCGTGGAGGAAAGTATTTTTGATATCTAGCTGAAGTAAAGGCCAGTCATAGCGAACGGCCAACGCCATGAGAACACGAACGGACGTTATTTTGGCCACAGGAGAGAAGGTCTCAAAGTAATCCTCACCATATGTTTGAGAGAATCCTTTGGCCACCAGACGAGCCTTCAATCGATCAAGAGTGCCATCCGGTTTCACCTTAATCGTGAACACCCACTTACAACCGACAGCCTGTTTACCAGTAGGTAAATCGACTAAGTCCCAGGTATGATTCTCCTGGAGAGCCTTTATCTCCTCGTGCATAGCAGCACGCAACCAGGATGTCGGAGACCCTCCTCAGCGTTCTTGGGGATCTGAATCCCATCAATAGTAGCTACCAGAGACTGAGTATGACAACTAAGACCTTTATAGTTGTCAACATACAAGGGATGATCTCGACATGCACGACGAGGACGTGCTGGAGGCAGAATCCCCGGAGCTGCGGGCGGAACTGGTGGAGCTGCGGGCGGAACTGGTGGAGGCAGCTCATTGGAGCCGGAGCTACTGGTGGAACCAGAGGAGGATGATTCTGTGGTGGACGTCGTTAATGGCTGACTTGGTGTATGTTGACCATCATCCTGGGTGACTGGCTCGGTAAGAGAGGGCACCTGTACTGGAGGCTGTTGTGTTTGAGGAGGAAACAGCAAAAAATCTTCGTCTGGATAAATTAGGGGTGCCGGACCTATTGACTGGGGAAACGGTGGAAAGTTTGATTCGACAAAGGTAACATCTCGAGTGAAAAAATATCTCTTTAATACAGGAGAGAAACACCGATACCCTTTCTGATCTTTAGGATACCCAAGAAAAATACATTGTATTGCCTTAGGATCTAATTTAGAAAGGGTTGGTCGGGTATCCCGAACATAGCATAAGCAACCAAAGATACGGGGAGGCAGAGTAAACGGTTCTTTTCCAGGAAAGAGCCGAGAAAAGGGAGTGCTACCATTGAGCACTGACGACGGCATGCGATTGATAAGAAAACAAGCCGTAAGAACCGCATCTGACCAAAATTTCTTGGGAGTACGTGCTTGAAACATAAGTGCACGTGTTGTTTCCAATAAATGGCGATTCTTGCGTTCGGCAACACCATTTTGTTGGAGTGTATACGCACAAGAGGTTTGGTGGATAATGCCATTGCTGGCCAGATGTTTAGCAAGATCACGAGATAAATACTCACGGCCATTGTCACTTCGA
The DNA here is from genome assembly GCA_029216955.1 of Iris pallida. Taxonomy (NCBI): domain Eukaryota; kingdom Viridiplantae; phylum Streptophyta; class Magnoliopsida; order Asparagales; family Iridaceae; genus Iris; species Iris pallida. The sequence goes on along the minus strand of JANAVB010022330.1, from coordinate 17,982 downwards.
AGGATTTTGATTGGGAGACCAAATTGTGTTGTTATCTCGGCATGAAAGTTGCACCAGATGTTAAATAATTCAGTGCGACTTTTCATCAAATAAAGAAACGTGACACGTGAGTAGTCATCGACAAACGTGACAAAGTACTTAAAACCCATGACAGATTCAGTCGGACAAGGTCCCCAGATATCAGAATGCACCAACTCAAAAGGAGCGGATGCAAGATTATTAGAGCTTACCGGATAAGGAACCCGATGATGCTTAGCCAAACGACATGACTCACAATGAAAAGAAGAGGGAATAACTAAGGACGGGTACAATTTCTGGAGAACTTGGGACGACGGATGACCTAACCGACAATGTAACTCGACCGGATCCAGTTTCATGCCTGCACAAACAACCGGAGAAGTAGCGTCAAACAGGTACAAGCCTCCAGCCACATGTCCCTTACCAATAGTCTTCCCAGTTGTCAGGTCCTGAAAAACACAACCATCAGGAAAGAATGTTACTGAGCAATGAAGTTCACGAGTCAGTTGACTAATAGAAAGTAAACTGAATGGGTTCCCAGGAGTAAGTAGAACAGAGTTGAGTGATAATCCGGGAGAAAGAGTGGCACTTCCACGGCCGCGGACTGTCAGGGAACCGCCATTTGCAACAGTAATGCCAGAAGCACGACGGACAGGTACATAATTATGTACAATACCTGCGTCACCAGTCATGTGAGCGGATGCACCCGAGTCAATTACCCACTGCTTGGGATTGACAATGCATGTTGCAGAGTATCCGGCTGTGGAACCAAACGTTGATGCTTCACCACGACGTTGAGCCTGGAACTCAAGAAATTCTGCGTACGAATCGTCGCTCAATGGAACCGAGCGAATGCTATTATCAGGAGCATCCGAAGTAATATTGGCAACAGGAGCTTTAGGACACTGCCACTGAAAATGTCCTTGTTGGCCACAGTGAAAGCATGTCCGTAGTCGTCCCCCATCACGACCACCATTGCCTCGTCCGCCATCACGTCCATAAGTCCGACCACCTCGTCGTCCACCACGTCCACCACGAACGCCAGGACGAGCAGCGCTACTAAGAGCAGATCGATCGGCAGGAGCATCCCCCGGAGTGGTCTCAACCACCTTTGTGGCCCTTAGAACACGAAAGTGGGCCTCCATCAAGGATGGAACATCAGATCCAGCAATGATCTGGAAACGAGCCGAGTCCGCATCAGGACGAAGAGATGCAAGATATGCCATAACATGAAGCTGCTCGCGTTGAGTCCGAGCTTCATTGATATCTGACGTCAGAGGAAGAACACGATCAATTTCATCCACCATCGCCTTGAAGGATCGGAAGTGGTCCTTATGAGACTTGTCTCCCTGATTAGCTCGGTAAACGCCAACAACCGAATCATATATGCGGGACAAGTCGCGCTTTCCATCAAACGCCGTTGCTAGGACCTCCCATAGCTCCTTGACTGTGTTCGTGTTTTGAACCATGTCCTCGACGGACGGTTCCATGGAGTTCATCAACTGTGTAAACAGTCGACTATCATCCGTCTCCCACTGTTCAAAAGTGGGATCAGTCGTTGCCGGAGGGTTGTCAGTTAAATGTTTAGACAGCCGCATCCCACGTAGTGTTTTCTCAACCTTCTTACGCCATGTTGAGTAACCATCGGGACCGTCCAATCGACGGTCGACAAGTCGAATCGAAGAGACCGTCGTGCCAGTACTTATCATATTGCTGACACCGGTACCATCATCGGTCTTCGGATCTGTCATCGTCGCGAGTTCTTCCAACCCCAAATATCACACCAACTTTACGAATGCGCTATAAACGTGGCCACCGCCGGTGCGCGCATGTAAAGTAAACACGTCAGGACACAGGAGAAAACACGATCATTCTCTGTGTAGATCCTGATGTGATGATCGGGGTAGGATAAACAAAATATAGCATTTGTTAATTTCCGACGGCGTAATCTAGGAACAGAAGGTGCCCAAATAAAGCATTTGGCGACAATCTGTCTTCGAAATACGCCGTTCTCTTCCTTTTTTTTTCAAAAGGAAAGACGGCTAGGGTTAGGGTTTGGATGTGAAATAAGTAACATAATGGCGGCTAGGATTAGGGTTTGGATGGGCTAGGTTTAGAGTGGAGCGGGGGGGGGCAGCAGGTGCCGGATCTCGGGGGTGGGGGCAGTGGCGGGGGCAGGGGGCGCTGGTGGGGGGGGCAGCAGCAGCAGGGGGCGCGAGGGGGAGGCGCTGGGGGGGGGCGCTGGACAGGGGGGAGGCAGCAGCAGCGGGTGGAGGGGGGGCGGGTACTGTAGCACGCGGGGGGGGGAGGGGGCGCTGGTGGGGGGGGCAGCAGCAGCAGGGGGCGCGAGGGGGGGGTGCTGGACAGGAGGGGGGAGGCAGCAGCAGCGGGTGTGGGGGGGGGCGGGTACTGTAGCACGCGGGGGGGGTTGAATTTTTTTTTTTTTTTTTTTGTGGAGAGAGGGGTGGATGGATTATGGCTCTGATACCATGTAGAATAGAATAATGGGATGATTTGTTTATTGATGAGAGACTACATATATATATGAGAGGCTAGCTTCCTCTCCTATTACTCTAAGCAATGTGGGACTAAAGCCCAATTACTAATAACTCTAATATAACACTTATTTCTAATATAACTCTTAACAGTAACGTTGACGAAAAAATTTATATGGTGCAACCAGAAAACTTTGTGTCAGAAGACCGAAAGAATATGGTTCGCAAACTGGCAGAATCTATTTATGAACTCAAGCAGGCTTCTCGTCAAAGACACTTTGAGTTTTAACAAGTGACTATCTCGTTTGGTTTTGAGATGAACACTGTTGAAGATTGTGTGTATCACAAGTTCAGTGGGAGTAGGAATAATTTTTTGATTTTGTATATTAATTAAAGTATTCAATGCAAACTAGGTGACACCTCTCGTTAAAGGAGATAAGTTCAGTCTCAGTCAAGTGCCCTAAGGTTAGCCTTAAAATTAAGAAAATACAATAGATTTTTCTTTCATGATCAGTTGTAGGGAGTCTATTGTATGCTCAAGTATGTACGGGTCAGGGTATTGCGTACATATTAGGATGTTAGGCAGATATTTAAGCAAATATGGATGGATCATTGGGTAGCAGCCAAACTACTTAAGTAATTAATAGAGAACAAGAACTTATATGCTCTTTGTAGGAGATCGGATAATTCTGGAGATCATAAGGTATTTTGACTCCGATTTTGTTGGATGCCAATACAGCAGGAGATCCACATCAGGTTATGCTGACTAATGGAGATAAATTTTGGATGAGTGTCAAACATGCACTCATAATTTTTTCCACCATGGCAGCAAGGTTTATAACATGTTGTGGGACATCTATTCAGGGAATATGGTTGCAAAATTTTGTCACAAGGCTGCGTCTATAGTACGGTGTTGAAAGACCACATAAAATTATGATGTGACAATGAATCAACAATACTATATTCCAATAACAACAAAAACTTGTATAAGTCAAATGATATTGACATAAAGTTTCTAGTTGTAAAGAAAAGAATTCAGAATGGTTATAGTGTCCATATAGCACATTAGGACAAACTCCATGTTAGCAGATCCGCTCACAAAAGCATTATCATCCAGGGTCTTTCATGAGCATACTGCTCATATGGGTGTTAATTAAGAATATGGCAATATAGTGGGAGTTTGTATTTTATGCATTTGGGTGCTATTTGGTTTTGGACACATTTATGTATTAAAGTATTTTGGATATTTATTTGATCAGATATATGGAAATTCAGTTCATTCTGTTTTCATTATGTTAAAGTATTGATCTCATTAAAGTTAAGGAGGACCAGTTGGAAATAGACATGTATTGATCACATTGCGTGTAATTTCCATGCTACGCATCCATGATTGATCTATGTCGTTTAGCTATATTGGTATATGTGACCATTGATAGTTTAGTTACGCTATATGTGACGAATGCCGCTTTGATCCTATATTGATATGGTTAATGGACGAGATTGTCCGGATATACCCTAAGGATTAAGATAGCAATTTATGAGCTCACTAAGGTTAACACAATTATATGGTTACATATGTGGCCCAGTGGAAGATTGTTAGAATTATTCAATAATTAGGGGGCCACACATGTAAAATTAATTGTGTTTGGGCTATCTAAATAATTAAGCCAAATTAAAGTGGTCTATTTGGAAATTGGCTTAAGGGTATAATTGTCATGGAATTAATGTGTAGATACCGGAGATAATTCTAATTTGATGAGGGGCCAAATTAGAAATATCACAACACACATATCTATATATATGTGCATTCATTAGGATTATGGTCCCCAACTTATACGGCCACCAAAAGAGAGGTTTTCTCTTTTTCTCTTCTGCATCCCCATCAACAGAAAGAGAGGGACAAAGGATTCGGATTCTTCTTTGTCATTAAGGGTCGTAGCAAGTTGGAAGATCGAACCCAATAAAGAGACGATCGCTTCAAGATCCATCAAGCCTAGCAATGGATTCAGGTACGCTTCTGCAATTTAATTTATGTTTTTCATCTCATGAATCGACATGGCACAATAAAAAATCTAACATTTCAAGGCAACCAAATAACAGAATTAACCTGCTTCCACAGTCTCGCATTGTCGACCAATGTGCCTGTCAACATTTTCCTCGTCTCATCATCTGCTTTGGTGGGATCCTCGCCATCGACTGTAATCAGGTCTTCAGAATAATCACTACCCTTTATTTTTTCACACATCAGCAACAACGTTCTCATCATCTCGTGACAGGAGTTGTGCCTGCATGGATAGAGAAGTCTCAGTATCCAACAAAATATACTTAAAATTAAATTCCACAGAAATGAGAATCTAAATTGACTAGGTCCAAGTTCTGAACTTTCAACTTTTAGCATTTCCATTTGTCAGCTATCCAGTAAGATGTATGCAGAGGAATTTGGCACAACAACAGCAGTAGGAGGAAGTCCATGTCTTAGAAAAAATACAACAAAACAAGTCCATGTCCTGTAGCTGACACTAGCTGAAGCAACTACAAGATCTTATAGCTTTTGATGAATGAGTTTGCCAGCCAACTTTCATGGAAATCCATCTCATATTATAAACAATATATTAGTACTCTCCTTGTGCAACCAGAGGGCACTCGCCATGCCCCAAAAGTGCAGTCTTTTCTGCCGAAAAACTGACCAGGCTGGGGGAGTCTAATTTAGGTCTGTAATAATGCTTGTTTGATCGATATTGCACTTTTGACATGAGCATCGCTAGAATAGTTTTTGGGTCCCAAGCCAAGTTCCTTTGGACTAGCAATAAAAATGTTCAGAGAATCCATAAGCTAAGAATTCTAATCCATCAAAACATCATGAATCAAAAAGTGGTTGTAATCAAAATTCTAATTATTTCCAACAAATTTTGTGACTGGGAATCAGCTAGAGGTAATCGTACTGGTCCTTGTATTATTTCCAGCAAGTTGGACAAATATAGAATTACCCATAGTCCTACCAATTCGAGACTAAGGTCACATAGTTAAAGCAATATAAAATGGCCCACCTCCAATTAAAACCAAACAATACAATGCTAATTACGAACAAACTGCACATATATCAGCCGTTTCATGATCAAAAAACTTGCCATGAAAATATTCTACTATTTAATCGAGTTTTCTGTTCAAGAGCAAGCCTAGTAAAACAGTATATGTCGCTAGACAAAATTTTACAGGTCAGCAATACAAAATAATTTTTTTTTACTTCTCCTATGCCTGACATAATTGTTCTTCATGACCAACCTCCTCTGTAATGAGGCACAACATATTATAAACAACATATTACTACTCTACTTGTGCAAGCAGGGGGCACTCGCCATGCCCCAAAAATGCAATTTGTGTTAGCATTCAAATGGTTCTATTGATTTGCATATATATATTAGTTGTAATCCACTATAATATGGTCAAATAAAAAAGAAGGAAAGTTATATTACCTTAACTTACCACTAGTCGAATCTAATATATTTGATAGGCCACACGACTGTACCTGAGTTTTTAGTTTGCTACAAGAATAAAAAACACAATAGTGATTGAACATGTCAACAAGTAATAAAGAGAAAACTATTTTGAAATATAAAAATTACAATATTATTCACTCCCATTAATTTACCTACAACAAGAGGACCCGAGGAGAAGCAAAAATAACACAAAGATATGTAGGAAACCCAACATAGTGACAAAGCATGCAAGACCAAGAGGCTCATAGTAAAACCCCGTATTCACAAGCAATAACTGAATTATATTAAAAAAGGACACAAAAGGGTAGAACAGTAACCAATACTCGTAAGTAATTACTTTTATTGTCACACCAAAAACAATTTTTGGCAACTAAGAAAAAGATTAACAGCTTAGGCAACTAAGAAAAGGATTAACAGCTTGGGTAGATAGAAGATACATCTCATCCTTTCTATATGCAAGAAATTCTCAGCTCCTCCATCTTTAGGATCTAGACTAGCCAACTAAAGTGGGTTTCGAGCCCGCATACACACAACAGTTCGGTTTGCTGGTTATTGCTAGACATAGATGATCCTTCTTGCAGACATGCATGCATACATACCCATACAGAGAGAGACACACTAAACAAGGAGAAGGCAAAAATGAAATGCTTAAGAACAAAAAAGAATATGAAATAATTCAGATCTTCGGCCATATGAAAAATTACAAACCCCTCTCTCAAGTGTAATGTCATAAATTGACTATAGCTACTTCGAACTACATAGTACATATAATGTTGTAATTCGGGACTAAATTATGTGATATGTGGTAACATATACCAAACCATCTGAAAGGTAAATCCATGCATTTGCAAATATAGATGAATGTATCTCTATCAAGGTTAGTAGTATTGGTTGTGGCCACATCATATCATTTTACCTGTCCTAATCCATTACTGACCCCACTGATACCAGCAGATACGGGCCAACACCAACATATGGGGCTTTCTTTCCTCGTCAATTCATTGAAGAAGAAGTTAAAAGAAAATGAGATAAGTACAAGGAATCAATGAAAATACAAGAACCTTTCTTGTTGAAGATCGACATACTATATTGCATCAATAATATTAATACATCGTAACCATCACCATTTGTTGATGTATATTTAGAAAATCATGAGATTCATATCTTAAAATTATTACATCCAAAATTATCTTTTGCGGTATACTTTGTTTAAACGAAGTATATATATATATATATATATATATATATATATATATATATATATATATATATATATATATATATATATATATATATAACGCAAGTGAAGTTTCAGCTGTTGAAATTATTCCATTCAAAACTAACCAAAAAACTTAGGATTGTGCCGAAATGTTTCACTTGTCTAGCTTTCCTAAAAAAAGTAACTATTATTTGGATTTCTGAATCAAGAACTCGGAAACTCCAGTTCAAAACTACAGATAAGGATAAGTACCTGGTAACCCGGTGCTTGTACCCGTACATGTGCTTCATAGAAAGCTACAAATTCTCATTATCAAGGTTGCAATGGTATATAATAGAGAGTCTACAATCATATCCGCCTAGAGGATAAGTCACCAGTCTCTGATATCTAAATGTCCTTAACCTGTACTCTACCACAAGGGAAGTTACCAAGTCATCAACCATTAATGCAGGGATTGAGCCAAGGCGTTTTGACAGTGGACCATGACCATACCAAATATATATCTGGGCACCTCTACCAATTAGTAGCCCCCTCATTCTTTTTCAGCTATTAGTTTGTATCATGAATACCTAACCATTTGTGTCATTGATGAATACAGAATAATAATTCCTTACGAAGGGTTCCCCAGAGGAGTCATGTTTGCCTGAAAAAAGGTGCCATTGTCTGCATCTCCAGCAGTGTTCAATGCTGAGAGCAAACAACACACCTCCTAGTGAAGACAAGCTTCATTTATTTTCCTAATTTTATATGCCCATTTCTTAATATAATTTTTTTGTAAGATATGTAGTTGAGGTGAACTTTGTGATTGCATCTAAGGGAGAATAACATAAAATTTCATATATATATATATATATGTACATATATATACATATATGCATGTTTACTAAGAGCCACTTATTCCCGGACCCAAGGAAATTCTAATACTGATCATCAATCTTCAAAGATGCCAAATTTCCCATTCTTCCCTGATAATAGATTTAGTATTATTTTATCAATATAATAATAATAATAATAACATTCCTCTCACTCTCTTTTTTTCAAATCCAACCATCTCCCCAATTTAAACTTTTAGAATAATGTGTCCCTTAAAATGAATTTTCCAATTCTTTCCTGATAACAGATATAATTGTTTTCCAAAAAATGCTTACTGCTGTCATTTCTTCCAAGTCCAACTGTTTTCCAATTTTTAAGTTTCAGAACAAGGTGTTCCTCAAAGTGACATTCCCACGGTTCCTGAAAACAATGATATTGTGAGATTTCCAAAGTGCTTAATTCTGAGGACATCATTTCGGAGAGAATGAAAGTTTCTATTTATATTTCTGGTTTGATATGTATACTCTCTTTAAATACAAATTACGTACTTGTATAATTGATTTAAACTTTATGATAGCATGCATCTAAAAGTAAATGTTGGCAAATTTTCAGAGGAAATAAGCATTTTACTAATTGGAATCCCCAGTCAGCACAATATCATTAAATGTTTGATAAAACAATTCACCATCTGTTATTCATTTTAGGTTTATCTATCATTTTAGTTTACTTTGATTTCTTTTTCGATGAAAGATATAATTCTGTTTCAAGAATAATGCCTACTTTATCGTCATTTTTCCATCCCCTATTAGTAAACCGTTGAATTATGATACTTTAGTTGGTACAAAGCTATGCCATAAATTAACTTTATATCTTTAAAAAAAAATCTTTACACATGGCTCGTCATGTTTATTCTAAATAGATTTTTTTCCTAACTGTAACTGATGAGATGATCACTGAAATAAATAAAATTTACAGATGGTCTGAAACACAAAGAAAAAATCTTGTGCACTCGAAACACATCTGTTTACAAGGGACAAAACTAAACTCAATAATGTATAGTGTATGCCTCCCACTCCTCCCAAGATAAATCATAATTACATGCTACCATTTGACTTCCCCATGATGCTTCCATACCACGTAACTTTGGTACATGTCATTCTTTAACAAATGAGTAAATGCGGGAATTGAAACATTAACATTAAGTTTGACTAACGGTATGAACTTTTATGAAAAGCAATTCAAATGCAGTATGAACAACCAATAAAAATCACTCCTTACAACACAATATAGGCACGATGAAATGACACAACCCCATTATTGGCATAGCCAAGTGAACTTTCAAAGTGTTTGTGTGACATGTACAATACAAACACAAATGTCAGAATAGTTCTAGATTGCATATATCATATTCAACGAGAATCGAACATAATTGACGTAGTTCGAGATGATCCCACAATACCCCCAATTCTTAACTATTATCCATACTATTCTTAAAAATAATAAGGAGAATAAAGTATTTTATGACAGCTCAGAGAAATCTAATAAAATGAAATTATTCGTGTCTATCATCCGCAAATATTTAGCTTACCAAATGAATCAAATTTCTTGAGAAGACTAGAGTAACCCAGAAAATAAATGAAATAAACATGGTATTAACTTGAAAATGAAGTTAAGAATCTCTTGAATATATTTTGGTTCGTTTATTTCAAATGTTATTCCAAAATCCTTCAATATTTTTAGGGTTTCAAAATAATAAGAGCATACAAATACATTAGAGTGCGAGGACGGAGAGAGTACCCAACAGCCGTGATGTCGCCGATGATTCAGACCAGACGAGATGGAAAGAAACGGACGGCGAGACACGACGACTGGGGATGGAGAGAAGAGGACGACCAATAATGATTCAACCCCGACGACCGAGGATGGAGAGAAGAGGAGGATGGCCAGAGAAGTAGGGAGAGGGAGAGGGAGAGGGAATTGCTAGCTTGCAAAAAAAGAGAGGAAGGTTTTAGAGCATCTCCAACCCTATTGTGAGTTTAGAAAAAATGGTTGCCACATAGGAATGACAAACTTTCATTCCAAAATTTTTTCTCCAATGCAAATGTAGAATAAAACATGAAGTTGACATGGCAATGACATGGCAAGAAGAATGTGAAGTTGGTTGTCTAGATCTAGACAATGCACTTCACAATGACTTTGTCTCCACATCATCAATTATGAATAGAAATATTCATAAAAAAATTGAAGAAGTGAAGGAGTTGCCTTGGAAGTTGGAAAAAAATACTTTTTATTGTCTCCTCAATACTTTTGCATTGGAGAGAGTTTTTCTATCTCATTGTCTTTTGAGATATAATTTTGCCACATAAACAAGACATTGTCTTGTGGCTCATGCCACATAGGAGCCACCTAAGACTCACAACACTTAACAAGACAATAGGGTTGGAGATGCTCTTAATGTGCCAGATTGGAGAAAAAGGGTTTGATGCTTTCTTAAGGTCACATGAGTTCACGTGAACTAAATTTTATTATTTGGAACGATTTTGGCACGGTTTATGTGTGTTCCAAAATAAATATTTTTATTAAAAATAAAAATACAATATTTGGAATGTTTTTTTGGTTTAGGCATAGTTTTATTCCATTCCAAAATCTAGGCACGCTAAATAAGCGTTCCAAATTGAAATATGTCTAGTGTTCCTAATTAGCTGTTTTGGTGTAGTGGCTAGCTAACATGTTTATGAAACTTCTTGAATCAAATGCAGAGTCAAATGCAGAGCTTGAATTTTAATTAGCCATTCGTCAGTACATGTGATCGTACTGATCCTCGCTCTTTGCAGGTCCCGTGAACCAGGAAGGACGTGCCAACTAGCTAGGCGACGTTCGTAAATTTTTGAAGCTTCGGCATCGCATCGAAGACTTGTCCCCGCGACTCCACTTTTGAAGGCTCTCGACAGTCCAAGAAAAGATGGCTCAGCGTTCCCTCCATTCCAGGTCACTGGAGTACTCTGTTGTATATTGAGGGATGTGTGCATTGTATGGAACGACTATCTCATCGGCACTCTTTTGTAATTGAGTCATGTTGTCGCCCGCACGGTAAGAGTCATGTATCGGAGTCTGTAAATGTTGTTCATTATCAATAAAGATCAAAGTTTCCTTTACTTAATGTGTGATTCAATCTGCGTACTCTCATAGATCTCGTTTCTCGGATTACCTTATGACTATGCCTTGTGCGATCGCAAATTAGGTCCGCACGGCATCACGTCCGGGGGACGACTATCGATTCGACAGAATCGGGGCGTGACATAATGGTATCAGAGCACGACTTTACATCCGTCCTCTTCATTTCAATTTGTCTGCGTACTCTCTTAGCTCTCGTGTCTCGGATTACCTTATGACTATGCCTTGTGCGATCGCAAATTAGGTTCGCACGACATCACGCCCGGGAGACGACTATGAATTCGACGGAATCGGGGCGTGACAACTCCACCCCAGGCTCCACCTCCGACGACTATCAATTCGACGGAAGGCACGACAGTGGAGGCGGGAGATGGGGGGGCAGCCGTGGGGGAGAGGGGGCCGGCGTGGCCGTAGGGTGGGGAGGGCAGGGGGCGGAGGGCAGGGGAGCGGGGTAGACAGTGGCAAATCCAGGATGAGATTCTACTGGGGACACAATCATAAGGGGGTTCGAAGACAACTCCCAAAATATTAGACATATAAGAGCAAAGTACATAATTAAAAATTGAATATATAGACCACTCCAAGCAACCCCAAACATAGGCATAATTTTTTAGGCATAACATAGGCATAATTTTTTAATTAGAGACTTTCAATTTCAAAAAGTTTTCCATATTCAGACTTCCAATTTCAAAAATCAATCTACAAATACAAACATAGGCATAATTTTTTAATTAGAGACTTCATAATTCACAAATGCACAAATTAATTTAATTCACATCATATAAATAAAAATCTAATATCCTAAGTCCCTACAAATCATAGAAACAAGAACATGATTTAATTTTAATGTAAAATAATTTTCACCCAAATTAATTTTGACCTAATTTGATTTTGAAATTTATCTTTGCAATTGTATATTGCTTTCTTTCCAGAAGAGTTCCATGAACTCCTGTTCCACCGTTCTCCGACAGCTTTCCTCCAACAATTTCAACTTTGTAAAAAAATTTGCTAAAAAAATAAAGAGAAGAAGCAAACAAGCACAAGCAGCCAAAGCCGAGAAGAAATGATGAAGAGAAACGAATTGGGTGGTGTGGGGGGGGGGGGGGGGGGAGGGAGGAGGAACGCTTTGCTGGCTTTTGGGGTTGGAACTAAATTATTTGGTTGGGGGCCCACAACATGTGGACTCTTTTCTTTGATTCATTTCCTTGCCTAGGGCTTGTGTGGTAAATGGATTTGGATTTTGGATTTGGATTTGGAAATCCAAAATTCAAATCCAAATCCAAATCATGGATTTCAAAATCCAAATCCAAGTCCAAATCCAACACCAACCAAACATAGGATTTGGATTTATGATTAATAACTAAATTATAGTCATGATCAATAATTAAGCTATTAATTAATTATGATTAATTATAGTTATTATTTATTATAAAATTAATAATTAACGATTAATAATTAATAATTAACGATTAGTTATTATTAATTATAAAATTAGTAATTAGTAATTAGCTAATTTTTAAATAAATAACGATTAATAAATAACGATTAATAATTAATAATTATAAATGATAATTAACGATTAATAATTAATAATTAATAATTAATGATTAATAATTATAAATTATAATTAATGATTAGTAATTATAAAATTAATAATTAACGATTAGTTAATCTTTAAATTATTAACGATTATTATAATTATAAAATTAATAATTAATAATTAACGATTAGTTAATTTTTAAATAAATATTAGTTAGTTTTTAATTAACTATAAATTAAATATTTAAAAATAATAATTATAAATTAATATAATGATGATTAGTAAATTATTAATTAAATTATCTAAAATATGATTCTAATCGTGATTAAAATAATATAATTATGATTAGTAAATTATTAATTAGGATTATTATAAATTATTAAATAATAAAATTATTAATGAATAAATTATTAACTTAGAATATAGTTATGATAACTAACTATTAGTTAGTTTTTTATTAATTAACTAATTTTTAATGAAATTTTTAAAGAATAAATATTTTAACAAAATTATTAAAGAATAACTAATTTTTAATTTACTAATTTTTATCAAAATTATTAAAGAATAAATATTTTAACAAAATTGTTAAAGAATAACTAATTTTTATCTCCCAAATCCAACCAAATCCAAGTTCTGAATTTTGTCATACTTTCCATATTCAAATCCATGTCGAACCAAACATAGGATTCCATGGATTTCTCTCCAAATCCATAAAAAATCCAAATCCCACCTCCAAATGAAATGAAAGCAACTGAATGGGGGGGCCCCACACCACTTTGTGGTATGTTGCTGTGCTTTTCTCTTTGACTGATTTTGCTGGGTTCTCTTTGCTGCAGCTAATTTTTTTCCCCTGATTTCACTGGGGGCATCGCCCACCAGTCCGATATATGTACGTCCGCCCCTGGGGGTGGGTGGGGCAGCCGTAGGGAGGGGGGCGGGTGGCCGATGGGGGGTAGCAGGGGTGCATCTATGGGGGAGGGTGGGGGGGGGGGAGGCCATGGGTGGCCCGAGGGGGTAGTTGGAGGACAGAATTTTTTTGGGATTTTTTTAATTTTAGACGATAAGTTGAAAATATATAATAGTTGATGGTATTAGGTTGTCGAATAAAAATTTTTAGGATTTCAACTTGAAAAATCGAAATAGTTAAAAATATCAAGTTACAATTAAGCGTATATAATTTGTATAACAGAGTCAAATACCTATACCTCTCGTTCCATAAGATGTGATGTATCACTGGTGGTGCTTGTTGGTTCGAGCCAGAAAAAAGTAATTAATTTTCAGTGGAAAACTAAATCGGGTCAGGCTCAGCAGACCTTCGAACTGCCACGCCGAGTTGTGAGAATTGTGAGTTTGAATGTACGTTCAGGCCAAGTTGTGAGTTATGGGCCGAGTGGGAGTTGAGTTGGACCGAGTAGTGAGAGATTTGTGAGCACGAATGTATTCCAAAATATATATATATAAAAAACAGATATACTGACCACCACTACCACCACCAGCTAGCTGGTCCACAGGATATGTATACATTCACCACCACGTCAAATTTGTGACTACGAATGTAGTACAAAAAATACGAATTTATTCTAAAAAGAATATAACAGTTATTTCTTCTTCTTTTTGCAATATCCGACATAACGTACAAAAGTTTATGCACGTTGTGTTGCATATTATTTGGGTCTACGGTTTCCAATTTTCTCACACACACAATACACACATCCTCCGTTGTTCAATCCGAGACCGTCCGTCAGAGGTGGAGCTACAGCTGGACTATTTCGGACTGCAGCCCGGTCTAAATTTTTGTTTTTAAGAACTAGTATATATTTTCAGATTGTAAAACTGATAGCAACTTTAGCCGAGTTGGTTGGGTGACTTGATGCTAATATGTTAGGTCCTGGGTTCAAGTCCTATCCGTGTAGTTTCTCACTAGTTTGTACGTTTTTTGGTAAGTTTTTTTTTGTTTATTTTTTTTTGAGTATGTTATATTAAAAAAAATCATCCATATTTGTAGCCTCCTCTAAAATAAAATTCTAGCTCCGTCCTTGCCGTCCATCTGACGAATGAGGTATATCTCTTCTCGCTGACCACAAAGCCAACTGAGTTTGATATTTCAATAATTCATGGTTCATACTTTCTTGATATATGACCACCACAGGCAGCTAGCTGGTCCTCTGGAGATATATATACATATATTCACCCATCATTTCATATTTCGAAAATTATATTTGACATATCACATACACAACTAGGTACATACACGCGGTTGAGGAGAGTGGAGCCACCGCCATCCTCTTAGTACTCCTGCTGCACTGCCGTCTTTCTCTTCCACTCATGTGCCGCCGCCGACTCTTCCTCCACCGAAGCCTCCCTCCCCTGACTATTTCATTCCCCTCCGTTGTGCCAAATTACATATATATATATACCAACTTGGTTTTCATGTAGAATAATAATGAAGAATATTGATATTGTTGCTGTTCATAGCAGGATGATGCTGTTGGAGTGGATGGGGTTCCCACCTATGTGGAGAATACACCGGAGAACGACGAGTGCCATCCGTGTGTCGGAGAAGCTTGGGAAGTGCATGGATTTTATTTGGTACATATATGGTAAAGAAATATATGATTGGATTTTCATATTTACTTTGATTATATATTTATGATTGGACCCTTCATATAGTAGCTTTCCATATTATTGGGTTTCCAATTATGGTAAGCTAATTATGATTGGATTTCTATTAAATATATGATTGATTTATTTTGGAAGTTTTCATATAATTGGCCTTCCATGTATGGGTTACCAAGGACTTATAAAAAGGTGATGCATGCTAGTTGTAAAATCATCTCAAAACAAAGAGTGCTTTACAATCTTTGAGAGAGAGAGAGAGAGAGGATTAAGGACTATTGTGAAGGAGAGATTGCTTCGAATAATTTTTCGGCATCTCTTGTTCTTCGGAGTCCGCAATCAAAAATTTTCTTCTTTCAAGTGAGTTGTGGTGATCCGTGTTGGATCGGAAGGAACTTGTAGAGGGTGTATTCTCTTTATTCCATTAGTGGAGGTTCTTCAGGGTTGGACTCCGATCGTCCCGTGGTTTTTTTCCGCAAGGGTTTTTCACGTCAAAAATCTTTGTGTCTGCGATTGTGTTTGGCATTTTTGGTTTGTGTGCTTTTGCTCGGTTCTCTCGCAAGACTTTCTGGTTTGGGAGAACGGTTTCCGCGCTTCGTTCCCAACAGAGTGGTATCAAGAGCTTTGGGTTCAAAGAAGTGTCAGGAGTTGACAGTCAAACCAGGAAGCAGAGATGGACGCGAAGCCGGTGCTGTCACGACCCGCACCCTGATTAGGGGCACGAGAACGTGGGTACGTCCAGCCTACGCCGCAGTGCGGCGGGTAGTAGAATGCTGTATAGGTCATCTATAACATCTAACATCTAACAACAAGATATATAAACCTGTCATCTCCGCACAGAGGTATAACATAACATCTCAACTATATTTCAAACACAAGTCTAGGAAAGATAGAGCGTGATATGGAAATCAGATAAAAGGAAGAAACTGTATATAATTAGAGTTATCACACCACACAAAGTAGATGTCCAACACAAATAGATACAAGACCTGAAATATAACTAAGTCACAACTAACAATCGGAACAATCCGATACAAACTGAAAACTACAAACACTAGACTAGACTAGGCACCCTCTACTGAGCTAGATGCTCCTCAGGCTCTGAAGGTCACCCTCATGTGTCCCATAGAAGGTAGGACAGTCACCATCATCATCTGTAATATTTTCAACAGGTCCAGTCAGGACAGAAACGAGCACAATACATCTCACGCAGTTCATATCATGTTGGAAAATATAAAGCATGCAAAGAGTAAGATACATGGACTGTAAAGAAATATATATAAAAACGAGAGAGATTTGATAACTGGAAATATCTATATATATGATAAGTAAGAACTGTAGGTAACCTGTGATTTAGAGCATGAGATGGTTATATAAACGGGTTAGGACAATGCAAGGGTAACTCCATCATACGTGAGTGTACTATGGACATATACATGATTTCACAAGATTTCACAAGATGGGATTTTGATCACATAACCGTTTCTACTCACCCTCCCCAATCAATACACAAGGATCCAGTCAAGTTACGTTACCATGCACAAGAGGTTTTTATCATGTTTGCTCACGTGATCATGAGAGTACAAGATTGCACAAGAGTTTTCATGAATAGAGGTGTACATGAAATACAAGATGTTCGTGAAAAGCACATGACAACTGTATTTGATGCACCCCGAGGGAGATAACATCGCATGACAAGATCCATATAGTACCAATCCGTGATAATAACGTGACAACATCATGTAAAATAATCTAGAGCAAGAATATAAATCCTAACAAGTATGAAATGATCAGAGAAAGTACTCGCCTGTCACCCTGTATGACTGATATGAATAGATGTCCGAACTGGTGTCACAGAGTCCTATTTAGAGTAAAACAGGTCACAATATATCCACAATGGTAAAAATAGTGTATACAATACATACTACATGATTCTAGGTCAATCTAGGCCAAAATCAAACTTGGTCAACTCTAACAGTCAAACTAGGTCAACTTAAGTCACACTAGGTCATAAGGAGTCAACTAAGTCAAACAAGGCCAAGCAAGTCAAGGTTAGTCAAATCTAGGTCAAACTTAGACTAACTAAGGTTTTTTAGGTCAAGGGTCAACTCTATAAGGCTAACCCAAATCATGACACAACTCCTAATTATCCCACTTAACCCCATACATATCTTAATTGACATGTAACTATCCATATAACCCAAGTCACACAAATACCCTTATATACTTAGGGCACTCACATATAGGTCAAACCTAACCAATTAGTTAATAATCTAGGGTTTAGTCAAACCTTAGTCATTAAGTCCTTCTAAGTCCTTTCTAGGTTAATTAGGTCAAGGTCTGACCTATAGTTGACTTGGTCAACTATGGTCAACATTTTGGTCAACCTAGGTCTAGTAGTAGCCTAATGGTCTATCCTAACTCATAACCTATAGGCCATAGGCTAGTATATCTAGGACAATCGTAGCTACATATAAGTATTTATTCATCACCCATATAGATATATATATTTATATATATATAATATATATATATATATATATATTATATATACATACCCAACCACCATGTATACATATCAAATATACTATATGTATACCAATACATAAC
>JANAVB010022329.1:0-17632 GCA_029216955.1 Iris pallida | reverse complement strand
TATATATATATATATATAATATTTGTAAATGATTCTAAAAAGTTCATGAATATCTTCCTAATTTTATATTATTTATGGCATTTTAACTACGGATTGAGACTTTAAAGATATTATTTTTAAAATTTTCTAATCTAATTTATTATAGTTGGATATCAAAATAATTCCTATGTTTTCATATTATTTTGACTACTATAATATAGTTTCCAAATACGATAATTATTTTCTAAAATATTTTATATATTTTATTTAAACAAATCTCTTCAATTATCAATCTTGCCTCTCTAGTCATATTATATCTTCTTCCAAATTCCGAACTTATTTATATCGTCCCTAGCTAAGTTGTCCGTCTTGGACCCAATGGAACTGTCCGTGTCACCATCAGAGGCCACCTTGCACAGTTGTATCACCAAAGCCATATGTTCGTGCTACATTGATCATTGCAGCACACCATACGTACTATCAGGCAAGACACCTTGCCATTTGCTGTTTACTTATTTTAGCCCATATTTCATGCATTGTTCATTATTTTCTTTATGCAAAATAAACTGTGATACATGGCATAACCTGTTAGAACTTACTGTTCATTTATATCCTGCTATGTATTATGTTTCTTGCACATTATACCTAGATTTAAGGGACCACCTTTGTGTGTTGCATTCATGGCCTTGACACGTTGTACCACGAAGTTGTGTGTCGCATGTAGAACACGGAAGTGAGTGATTGGCTGGATACCACTACGTACAAGCCGTGTGATAGGAATAACCGTTAATAGAGATTGCATGCTAGTTCGACTTAGCGGTTATAGTGGTTTGTGTTATGGATACAACACAGTAGGCATTGGGCGGGGAGGACAATTCTTTAGCGTATGGGCTTCAATGCACTTCCCTTGTGACCCGGACTCTCCGCTGGAGATACAGGATTGATGACCCATGATTTCTGATGGCCACTGACGATTCTGCGGAACGTCATGCTCTTATTGATGGGGCCTCTGGTGTCCCAAGGGGGACCATGCCGATCCTATTCAGTCAGGACCCATGCGTAGGAAGGATTGTTCTTAACTACATTTTACTTAGAACGGTTAGGCACCATTATCCGTTAGGTACGAGTGCTTTTGGTTTGGATACTTGTATCTGACCGTGGCTTGGAACAATAACTTGTCGCGGATTAGTTCGTCACATCTTGTCCTTGTTTGCTTGTAGGTGTGACTTACTACTTCGATGAGAAGGTATTGAACCTTGTTGAGGTTCGAATACCATATTGGATTCATAGCATGGAAAGATACGTCACCGTGAATTAGTTTACCATCTCCTGTCCTTGTTTGGTTTGGGGGATGGTACGCCCGTTCAATAGGTGTGTATTGGACCATGTTATAAATTCAATTGACTTATTTATTTGAGCAATATTTATTCAGTTTATATGGCATGATATTATGTGTCTTGTTACGTCCCTCTGAGGACCTGGTTATCTCTCCAGGTGTGTTCTCTTGTCTTTCGCAGGTGTTCTAGCTCTAGTCGTGTTCATCGCTATTTCTTCGAGGATGATTGCATTTGGATCGTCTTCGCTTCGCTCGCCAAATTTATTTCTTTTCTCATGTATTTCTTTCCATAGTTGGTAGTGGATTTGTCTCCGCCCAACATATTGTATCAAGACAATTTCATAGATGATTATATGATATCTTTTATTCATTTATTTTGTGTTGATGAGATTAGTTATGATTCTACTGCATTTTACAGCTTATGTATCCATACGAGGCCCATGTACTTCGTATGAATACAGCTGGCATGTCTACGTTCCTAGTCCTACATATTTTGGGACTGAGGCGTTACATTTTTCAAGTCAAAATAAATGAGGTCTACCATGACTAATGATTAATTAGACTACTAATAATTACAACCATCATATTAAAAAAAAATAGACTCCATTTATGGAATGACAGAAATACCCTTGTCCTAGAAAAGTGGTAGTGACACCTTTTAAGGGCATTTTGTTAAGTGAAACACATGTCATTTATCATTTCGGGATTCTCCGAAGGATAATCCATGATAATGGACCACAATTTGCCAATCAGACATTTTATCAATTTTGTGACAAGAATCGGATCCAGAACCTATCTTCTACAGCTTATAACTCGACTGCTAATGGTTTAGCAGAAGCTTTCAACAAAATAATTATTAAACTTCTCAAAAAAAAATTCTTCTAATAAACGTGATTGGAATGAGAAACTTGGAGAATGTTTATGGGCTTATCGAACAACAGTCAGAACTCCAACTGGTTTTACACTATTTTTATTAGTTTACAGATGTGATGTTGTTCTTCCACTAGAGATCCAGATACCATCTCTTAGAATAGCCATTGCTAATGCGCTAACTACGGAGAATAATGTTTTCTTAAGACTCCAGGAACTTGAAGGTTTGGATGAGAAGCGTCTTCAAGCACAGCCGCACATTGAGTTGTATCAAGCCCGCATATCTCGAGCTTTCAATCGCAAAGTTAAAGAAAGGGTATTTAAATTAGGAGAGTTAGTTCTAGCTGTCCGAAGACATATGGTTATGACTCATAAGAGTAAAGGCAAATTCCAAGCTAAATAGGAAGGCCCTCATGTAGTCGAAACCGTATTCTCTAATGGTGCTTATAGGTTATCTAAACCTAATGGAGATTTTCTCATGATGTCGATCAATTGTAAATTCTTGAAGAAGTATTATGTTTGAATTTTTTTCTTCATTCCCCAGCTGCCAAGGTTTGGTTAAGTTGATTATTTATTCTCCCAAAAAAGAATTTTGATTTTCTTTCTTCCCAGCTGATTCCAATTTAAAAAGATTTATTATTTATCATGTCCACATTACCTCTGAATAGATATTAATCTACTTCTTTGAGTCGTTATTATCTATCATGACCATATTTCTTCTGAATAGATATTAATCTACTTCTTTGGGTCGTTATTATCTATCATGTCATATTACCTCTGATAGTATTGTACACTCTAAAAAGAAAAAAGATTTATTATCTATCATGCCCATATTACCTCTGGATAGATATAATCTACTTAGTTGAGTTTTGAAGACTAATCATGTCCATATTACCTCTGATAATTGTTTTCTATCTCATAAAAATTTTATTCATTTCATGGTTTGAAATATTACATCAACAAATGAAGAAAATGACAGAATATAAAATTCTTTATTGGGTACAAAAATTTCTAAGGCAGAGCAGATAAATTTCAATCATTTTCTGTAATTCTTCCAGACGCTTTTCGCGAAAGCTCAATACAGTTGTATATGCTATGGATTTTCGAGCTTCCGTAGTACAAAGATGGGAAAGTTCGGCAAAGGCAGCTACCATTTTATCTTTGGCTTCTTCGAGAGTCTTGATAGTTGATTCAGCACCAAAGATCCGTTCTTCCAAAATGGAACTTTGCCTCAAATGTTGATCTCGATCTGCCATCATCTGGTTTTGCTCCTCCTTTAATCGAGCTAGTTCAGCCTCGACTTCACGGATTTTATCATTTTGTTGATAAATTTTGATATTCATTGAGTCATAGGCTTCTTGGTGCTGCTCCAACAGGGGTTTATTCTCTCTCAAGAAGGTCCTTTCTACGGCAACCTTATTGCTATATTCTTGAAGAGATTCTTTGAAAATAGTTTCCCGAGTTGTATATTCATTTGTGAGAGCATCATACTCAGATTGGACGAGGCTTTCAATAGTCCCACTCGACAACCTTAGATATTCTTTGATTGGCTGTTCAAGTCCTTGGACTATCTTTTGCAAAGCTGCTGCCCTCTCAGTATCATTAAACATGGCGATGTTGTCAATAGTGGTAGCAGTTGCACTTTTTAAACTCTCATAACTGAGGCCTTTTTTCAAAACCATTTTGATCAACGCTGCCAAAGTTTTGTAAAATGTTTCAGTATGAATCTCTACCAAAATATTCATATCAGCATTAGAGCTTGGTGTATCAGCAATATCTGCCAATCTTTTCTCCTAAAAATCGGAGACAGATGTTGTCGTCGCTGTGATAGCAAGCTGAGTTAACGATATATCTGTCATCGTTACCATGGCTAATTGATTCCCAGGGAGTTTTGGGACTACATTTTCAGCAACCTTTTCTGCTGCCTCCGGAGCTTGAGTTTCGGTGGCAGGGGATGGTATTATGGAGGTGCTGCCTTCTATGTTTGATTCGGACTTGAACACTACTGTCTCAGGAATCTGGTCTGGACTAGCAGCAGTAATTGATGTTGCCGCTACATCTACGTCCTCAGCAATCGGTTCTTTGGCAGCAACTGATTCTCTGAATACTGCTGGCTCTTCTTCTGTAGTCGGCTCTTCATCGCTTTCTTCGGCAAGAGAAGACAATTCTTGGCATGCCTCTCCTGCAGACTCTTTTTGTATCTCCACAGATGGAGAACCTTCCTCAGAAAGAGAATCTTCTTTTGAAGAAGAACTTCCTTTTTCAGATTCTTTTACCTCTTCAGGAATAGACTTTTGAGGAGGAAGAGCAACGGGCTTTGCCACAGTGATGATACCTACAAAGATTAAACAAAATAGTCAATATACAAAATCATAATACATATTTTTGTATAAGTTTTGTGTAATTTATCTTTACCTGGAGTATGTGCAGGATGCGATAAGAGTGCGTCATAATCTAAGTCCCAGTCATCATCATCTAATTCGAGACCCGGTTCATCAGAGGGGATGGGTTCCGGATTACTAGCATGAGTTGTGGCTGTCTCTTCAACAGCTTTCGTCTTTTTTGGCGAAGTTAAGTGCAATGAGGTGCTAAGTCGTCCTGAAGATAGGACTACTGTAAATTCTGTCATTGCTGCTGGCTGGGGTGCTGAAGACCCTTCTCCAGGTTGAGCTGATGAAGATATAATGTTTGAGTCTCTTCGGCATAATTTTTGCTTTCTGGGGTAGAGACTCTCTGTTTGGAAGGCCCTTTAATAGTAACCTTCTTCTTCTTCTCCCAGAGAGTAACAGTTGTGTCTGATTTTCGCTTTCGGGTTGTAGAAACGGTAATTGCTCCTGCAGCCGTCTCCCCAACTCCCATAGGGATCGTTTCCAGATATTCATCTGGAATAACATCATCAGGTATATCCGAAGGAACCATAACTGGTTCTTCAGTGTCTCCTTCTTTTTTCTACCGGAAACTTTCTTTCATATTGTAGTCTTTTATGAATGAGCGAATAGAGACATAAAAATGCGCATACGAATGAAGCATTCGTAGCTCAGTTGTGCTTGAGGCGGTTGACACATGGAATTTGGCACCGGTGCATCCAGCGCTGAAATATCGTCATGCCCTCGCTCTATCAACTAATTTTCCATAATGGTTGAAACTAGTGGAGGGATTACCAACGTAAAGCTGGTCATACCCGAACTGACGAGCAAACCGACTAGGTAGGTACGGTTCAAAAATGCAGTTGTCTTCAGTTCTATACATCAGATGTGAGGGTCTGATACATATTAGCCAATTGAAGACTGGCGCAGGTATTTCAGTTCTATCTCGACCTGTGTCTTCAAATTGCACACCAAAAGAGTCGGCTGGAACTGGTGGTCGTGTGCAAAAAAAATTCCACCCATAGGAGAAGTTCAGTGTTGCCCGTGTATCTGTCACTGAAGTCGCCTTCCAGGTAGCTTTACTAAACTTCTGGAGGAATACCTCCGCATCATTTTCAGGGCCTGGTGGTAATAAGCTGCAGTTGTGATGCAGTAGCCAGCCCATCAAATAAGTATAGGGAATCTCCACCCTAGGGAAATCGCGATGATAGGGAGCATTATTGATCAATTCTTCACCAAAAGCTCACAAACCCGCGTTCATCCGGCACACCATTGCCGGTAATAGACTGAGTCTAACCTTGTATACCAAACGTATTGCTACCCATAGTACGTTTCGATAAATTCTGTCAACTGTACCAATCCCTGATACGACCCATCTCCGTAACCACAAGGAAAGAAAGCCCGCCAGCAAGGCTTCCTTTGAGAGCTTTCGACTGTCATGTTTCAAAAAGCTCAATGTTTCAATCCCCGCAGGGAATTCTTCAGCTTTGGTGGTTAAATACTTGTCCGAGGATTTATGTGATCATCCAAGTATTTATCAAGTCGGCAGGAATTATTGAGCTAGGATTAATGGTTTGAGCCTTGCTGTCTTGGAATATCTCATTATCTTCCTTGGACACTCTATTCTTATGATAGAATAGATATGTTTTCCATTTATTGATATATGCCAAATTTGATCCACTTTCATACATAGTGGTGCAGATCAAATAATGACACATCAGCTCTTGGTATACCTCGACTAAGCGAGGGTTTTTCTTGCTAATTTCTGCTAGTTCTCGGTTGGAGGGAACATACTCCTCATATGGAACTTCTCTCATTGGTAGCTTGGAGATAAATTGCATCTCATGGAGTGCAAAACTCATTTCGCCTATTGGGGTCGCAAAGGTTCCCATCGAGCTGATATATAATTCCATCAGAGCTAAGAACAAGTTATTGTTTATGGGTATGCCTTGACTTGTGGAGGCTACCGCTTCTAACAATCTGATGGCTTGTAATTCTGCTTCGAAGTTATTTATGATCCAAGAGCTAAGTTGAACCCAATTTTTATTGTGAGGGGTCATCCACCCTGGAAGCCTAGGGTTGACTTGTGGATATAATATTGAAGCGTTCATAAACTTGTTAATGAACATCGGTATCTGCACTGGCTGGATCAGAGATGAGCCTTCACTTGGTGTGAATCCAGGTAATAATCCTAAAAAAGGAGTGACACTACCACTGGGAGTACTCGTATGTAGCCCATTTGGTTTTTATCCCTCTTGAATATAATTCTCCATGGTCTTCCATGACTGTTGGGAGTCAGATTCCAGATCATCTGTCTCGGATGAGTGGCATGAACAAAAGAAGAAAGGGAATAATCCCTTGGCATTGTTGGGAGATACACTGTCTTTTCCCCAAACTTGAACACCCAGGACTCCTTCTTGGGGTTTGTCTGAGATTTGAAATCAATTGCATCCCCAAACATGAATGCGGGCTTCAAGTAATGCTGGCCATCTAATGACGTCAGTAATTCTCCTTTCATTAGAGACAACAATATTCTGTCTCCCTGAACAGCTATCAACTGATGTCTTCCCTTGGGATACTGCTTGTCGGTTTGAGAAAACTCGACTTGGGATAAATTTTCCAGATAATTTGATCCCAAAATACCAGCTGGTGAGCCAAACACCTCAGAGAGAGAATGGACCCCCAAGTCCACTGCAAAAGAAGTTCAAACAAGAAAAATCAAGTTAGTAAAACTTTAAGTATAAACTCTATGCAAACTCAAGCTTTACGCAAATGACTATACATGAGTTAAATTTTGAAGTTATTACGCGTAAAAGGTTATCTGTTTTAAAGAGAATTTGTTTTATGCATTTCTCTAAAAATGTTTTACGCAGTCTAAGAATGAAAGTTTTTTTTACGCGTACTTTTTCTGTTCAAAAGAATAAAGTTTTACGTGTGAAAAATACATAGTCTTTTTGACTTGCGTATTTTCAGTTTTACGCTCGCACGTATAACGTGAGCGTATTTTTGGTTTTACGCTTCTGTTCAAAAGAGTAAAGTTTTACATGTAAAAAACATATAGTCTTTTGACTTGCGTATTTTCAGTTTTACGCTCGCACGTTTAACGTGGACATAATTTCAGTTTTACGCTCGCACGTATAACGTGGGCATATTTCCAGTTTCATGCTCGCACGTATAACGTGGGCATATTTTCAAGTTCTACGCTGGCACGTATAACGTGAGCGTATTTTTTTTTGAGATCTACGCTGGCACGTATAATGTGAGCGTGTTTTTGGTTTCAGCTATTACGCTGGCACGTATAATGTGAGCGTATGATTTAGGGTTGGTCTTGGGTTATCTTCTCCCACAAAATCGATAGGATTTCTACCTATCATGGACGGAGCCACGTTTGGGTTGGTCTTTGGGGTCTCCTCTATGTTCTTCCCTAATGGAGCTGCAACGGCGTGAAGTTCCTCCGATGATTTAGCTGTCGACGAAGTGGCAAGCTTCTTGTCCTTAGCTGAGGCTGCGGCCTTGCTCTTGGGTGCCATTTGCTCGAAAGGATTTTGAGGATAAATGAAGAATAGAATGAGAAATGAAAGAGATGAGTAAAGTTCTCTCTCTTCCAACAGAAGTTCTATTTATAGAAAACTCAAGGTTGATTCAAATTCTCGAAGTGACTGTTGGGTATCCCTAACTTTACGCTGATGACTGTTGGGTATCCCTAATTTTACGCTAATGACTATTGGATATCCCAAATTTTACGCTTCTGTTCAAAGTATTTCAAATATTAGAAAATTTGAAAACTTTGAAGGGGGTCTTGTAGAAATGTAAATAAATTTCGTAAATCAAGTCAAAGAAGTTGAGATCTTTACGCAAATACAGTTCCAGATTAGACTTTACGCAAAGGTCAAACTGAGTCAAACTCAAAACTCTACACAAGCGTTAAATTCAGACTTTACGCGAAGATAGTTTCACTCTCTACGCGAAGAATGGGCTTTCCATGCTGCATTAAATGCACCAAGATACTGTTCTGACAGATTAATTTTCTGACAAATAATTGCACAGAAGCCAAGAAGTTTATGGTTTAGCGTGTCAATAAGCTGCTTTACGCTTGAGAAACAGCTTCCTCTTTACGCATAAGAGTTATTTGAGCTTTTACGCTCAAGGCTATCTCAGTCACTCTTTTTGCGCGTAGAGTTTATTTGAGCCTTTACGCTCAAGGCTATTTTTAGCCGCTTTACGCAGGAGGCTTACTTTGTGCTATTTTTACGCTCAGACATGCCGAAACAGTATCCTTTATGCACAGTCTGTCCTGATTGTGTGGGAATGTAGTTTTCTGATGTGGCCTTCATGCCACACTTCTCGAAGAACGTGTGTACATGTTCTCCTTATTTTATTAGATTATGGGACACGTGCCAACATGTGTAGAGGCCAATTTCTGTACGTGGGTGACATTTATTCTACCAGCCTGCGTAGAGACCCAATATTGCTGTTTTTTACGCACAGAAGACAGGCCTATATAAAGACTTCTTTTTTAAAGAAGAAGGACTGGATTTTTGGAGACCTGATATCTTGAGAGAATTTATACTTTTCAGAGCAAAGTGATTTTTCAGATCATTTTTCTTCAACTTTTCTTCAAGAACAGAGTGAAACAAAGCAGGAAATCATTCGACCATGCCATCAGTGTCAATTGTGTCGATACCTTTCTAGTGACTTAGTTCTTCCAGTTGTTTATCTCCAAGCAGTTTTCTTCATCATCATCGTATGGTCCAAGGAACAAAGTGAGCGCTATCAGATCAGACTTCCATAGCAATACTTCCCAGAATTTACTTGTACTTTTGTACATTTTCTCTCTTTTTCTTTCAAAAGCCTTAAGACATTGTGTTAAGTGAAACAGAGCCGCATCGGCTCGGCGAAACGACAAGGCGTATCGACTCAAGGTGGGAGGATTGACTCTTCTTTTTACTCCTTCATACGATAAGTCAAAATGTATCATTGTATGCTAAGTTAACCTATTGACGCCACGTGCGTGGTCCGATCGGAAGATAAATCATAGTGTATGTCGAACACTAGTTGAACAATTAAAATGAAACGTGCAGCATATGCACGAGTCGCTATGGGACATTGGATATCGCAAAGGCGAGCGCCTCGGTGCGCAAGCCGCAAGAACATGAGATAACTGTATTCGGCGAGTGCCTTAGTGCATGAACCATACCGTACCTTCGCGCACGAATTAGAAAGGCTAAAACATTGAAAGACAATAGGCGAGCGCCCTAGCGTGCAAATCCCGAACATTGAACACTAAGTTATAGAACATGGAAATACGATTTCTATGCGTGCACCAAGTGTACGACGCGAGGAAAAAGATAATAAATGAGTCGAAACGTGCCTACGTGCACAAGATCATAAAAGATGGCTTCGTTGCGAAAGAATACAGAGGTGGCATGATGCCTCAAAAGGTGTTCGGGACCTTCGGGTCGTTCGGTTGACGAACATTGAGTTGAGGCATGATGCCATCGAACATTGAAACGAGTTATGAAATGTAAGAACATAGAAATTTAATGGAAGAAATACGAGACGATAAAGTCTGAGTCCCGGACTCAAGACTATGTTTGGTTGTTTGATAAAGTCTGAGCCTCGGCTCAAGACTATGTTGGTTGTTTGAAAATAGGGCGTTGCATGGTCGAATGGACTTGAGATAATTGTGATATTTTTTCGTGTACGAAATGTTCCCTCCGAAAGGTGTACCGGAGCACCGGGACAGTTCGCCTTGGAGGGATATAATATTTGATAGGCGCACATCTATGAAGTCCAATTAGCACCCGGTTGTAGATGTGAAAAGCCGCAAATGATGGTATGCAGCGATAGTTTTGGTTGTTTGGGATAGCGACCCAGCCCGTGAAAACGCCGGGCTACCCAAATTCGAGAAAGAAAAGAAGGAAAGAAAAGAAAGAAAAATAAAAAAGAAACTCCTTTAGTCTATTCCGGCGCGGATACGCCAACGGCCTTCATATAGCTAAGAAACGATGGATTGAAAGTGTAGCCACATATGTGTCCCGTACACATAGATTCTGCTTAGAGATACACTTATAACATGACATGGAATGAATGGGGCATATTTGTAGGTCCTAAAAATCAAGTTTCATTCATCAAATAGGCAGAGGAAACTAATTTGCACACACTTCAAATGGACTGCGCAGGAGGCAGATTGCGCTACAAATCGAACGCGCGAGCTGAACTGCGCTACCACCCTAGCGCACTATGCTGACGTGGCAATGCCATCATTATCTGACAAAAATTCGATCTTCTGACAGCTGACAGCCCGATAAACGAAGAGTCCTTTCGTTTCTTGTACAGCACAGCGCTCGAGGACAGCTGTACAGCCAGCGCAGTATGACAGCTCAACTTCAGCGCAGTTTGACCAAGCCCGAGTCTCAGTGCAGTCTGATGCTAGCACTTTTTAAGTGGCACAATCCATCAAGATAACTAATATTTATTACGTAGCTTACATGCCATCAATTGCTCGCCACGTGCCAACCGCCAGTACACGACCATGCGCATTTCAATCAAACAATGCCACGCGTCTAATACAGTTGGCCCACGATCGAGTAACTGCCAGCGCAGTTTGCTATTCGCGCAGTCTGTTGCTAGCGCAGTTCATCATGCGCAATTCAGAATAACTACAAATTAGTTATTTCTCGAACTCTATAAATAGAGTTTCAAGTCCTTCATTAAAGGCATCAGATCATTATTATCATCAGAGATTAGGAGTTCTTGTCTAAGTGCTGCTGCATTCTTCAGAGGCTATCGTCTTCAAAGTTTACATCGTCCAAGGGATAAAGCGATCGTCTTCAGATCGGATTCCTATAGTTGTACTTTTCCAGAATTCAATTATAATCTTCTTATAAAGTTTGTGAAATAAAGACTTTTGTTTTTGCAAACAAAATGGCGACTCTGTTGGGGACGACTTTCTCCTCCGACGAGGAAGTGACAACTCAATGTGACGTTACGTCTATCGGAAAGACGCATAAGATGCTGGTTGTGAAGGTCAACCAGACTGCCTACGAGACGATGATCAACTCTGGGGCTACTCGTCGCACTGCAACCTCTGCCAAGAGCAAGGTCCGTTCAGTGTGGACTCCAAAGTCCTCTGCGCAGTCCTCTGCACAATCATCTGCGCAACCTGCTGTCTCTGCTGCCAAGAAACCAGTAGCAACTTCTGCCATTGTGCAACATACTGCTCTTTCTGCCACAGCGCAACCCACTTCCTATGCTGCTATGGCAAAGTGTAAGACTCCTCTTCCTCTGGCGCACTTGGTGACCTCTTTCCCTCCTGCGCAACCAATTGCCCCTCCAACCAGAGTGCAACCTAAGCATTCTGTAACCAAAACTTATGTTGTGCAAGCTGCAACTCTTGGAGTTTCTATGGCCAAAGGACTATATGTCAAATCCTCCCAGGCGCAATCGGTCAAGGCGCCTACTGCGCAAGTGGCCATCCCTCTTGTTCTAGCGCAGTCTAAAAGGAATAGCCCTTTGGCTAATCTCCCTTCTTCTCACAGCAAGGGGAAAAACTCTACTCCTCTTCCCAAGCACCCTGTTGCTCCAGCACAATCCACTGAGGGTAGTCTGTTGACTGTTCCTCCTCCTCCTCAGAACAAAAGAAAAGGCCCATTGGTCTTTTCTCGAACTTTCTCGTTCCACGACTTGGAAATAAACAGAGGGAAATGCTTTTTAGCCAAACCTTCTTCACAAAACAAGGAAAAAGGTCATTTGGTCTTTTCTCAGTCTTCTCCGATTTTTGTCGTAGAAGATCCATCTGAACGTGCCTCGGCACCAACCAGTACAAGAACTCTCTCAAACAAGAGTTCTTCTCTCCCTGCCAACGGGAAGTGTACTAATCAAAGACGTATTCTGCCTACTCCGGTAGAGGAACTCCAAGATCTTCCAACTCTCCGGATATCCCGATCAAAACAAAGAAAATTACTGGTGTCTCAGACAGAAAACCTTGGGAGTGAGTTTGCTGATCTACGGACTTATCTCAATAGACCAGCTTTTATGAAACGCAAGCAGCCAATGCCGAAGATGAACCTGCATCAGAGGCGAATTTCCAGGATAAAAAATCCTGACACCTATGCTAACAAAGTGAGCACTTCTCTATATACTCACGGGACAAAACATCTGAAGAACCGGAACCATGTTCCGAATGTGGTCAAAGAACATGTCCCTCAGACTTCTTCTCGTCCCGTCATTATTCCTGACCTCCGAGAGCACCTCAAGCAAAAATGGGACAACATCTCAACACCTCCAGTTCAACCACTTGAACATCATTGTAATCACAAGGTTGTCATCAAGTGTTGTTGCCGGACAACAAAACGATCTGTTTTCGATCGTCTGAATTTTGCAACTTCTGAACCAATGTCCGAAGATGAAGACGAAGTGTTGTATGCTTCCGTCAACATGGCTTCTCGAGACACTGGGGTAGAAAGTGCTCCAAATACGACAAGCCTTGCAGGCCCAGCCAACGGTACTTAGACTTACTCCAAAAATCTTCTGAAGGAGTATTTCGACACACCCGATCCCGAAGTCGAGACACAATAGGGCATGGGAATCTTCTCTAAGATCCCTCTGGTTATCTCCCTATTTCTTATTCAGGAGATGATTCCTTCTCTGATTATGATGCATACAGTGAAAGTTCTGAACAGACAGTATCTTCTATTGTACCTAGAGAAGTGTCAGCATACGTTGTCACTGAAGATCCAGATGCTTATAGTTCGGCAAATCAAGAACAACGAATAGCTGCACTGGAGGACAAGTTGAAGACCATGGCTGAAATGGTCGCAAGTATGCATTCTATCATCGTGGTCCAACATACGGTACCAACGACCGCACCTGCTGCAAACCCTGAGATTATAGCATCGTCGGTGCCTGTTAATACAGGTCTGGGGGTCGTATCTCCTTAAATACCCCATGTACAAATTCAACCCACACCCAGTCAGTCAGGAGCTATGGGTAGCGCTTACCATGCTATTCCTCCCCCTAACACTCAGCCTGCTCCTTCTTCATCATCGGAGGATGCTAATGAAACTGTCAAACTCTTGCACACTCAATTTGAGGCTTTTAAAGAGAAGGACAATTTACAAAGATTGGGGATCAAACAACCCTATCTGGTTGAATGGAAGGAAGTCTTATTCCCTCCAAAGTATAAGATTCCTACAATTTTGCTGTTTGATGGCAGCACTTCTCCGAGTCAGTTCATTAACCACTTTGAAGTAATGACTGTTCAACTTCAGCCAAATGATGCTCTTCTTACCAGGGTATTCATCGACTGTTTAGCCGGTATAGCATACGATTGGTACAGAAGCTTGCCTAATGGCTGTATCACTTCTTTCTCGGGTCTTAAACAAATCTTCTTGGAGCGATTCTACGAGGGAATCAACGACATGACCATGTCGGCCCTCAATAAGACCAAATAAAGAAATAATAAAACCGCTGAGAGTTTCATTGAAAGATTTCGCTGAGAAGCATTAAAGATGCCTCCTGGAACTCCGGCCGCTGTCATTATAGATACCTGCAAGGTAAATCTTTTGCCTATCATCAGCATGTGGACGGGGTCAACTCAATTTCAAGACTGGCCATCATTCATTGTCAATGCTAAAGCAGCTGAAGTTAGTGCTGACAAGTTCAAGCAGTTGGGGGTACACATGTCTAACCCCGACCGGGATGAACACCCGACATCTAGTAGCGATAATCGCCAGAAAAACCGCAAGGGTAAAGAAACTTTGAACATCAATTTAAAGAACAAAGAATCTATGGCTGTCAATGTAGCTCCACCTACGTCTACTCCTACTCCTTTTGCCCCTCCACCAAGGGAACCTCGTCCGAAAGTAGAGTACTCCTTTGACGAGAACGACACCGTGAGAATCTTCGATTGCTTGATCAAAAGCAATAAGCTCCAACTCCCAGACCTGAAGAAGCCTGACGAGGTCGGTAAGACTGATCATCCCAAATATCGTATTTATCAAAGGTTCATTGGGCATCCCAATCGAGCATGTTATGTGCTCAAAGGCAAGATTCAAGAGTTAGTCAATGCTGGTGTTGTCACCCTTCAACAAGATGAGAAGACTATTACCGCGAACATGGTCTCAGTACAGTTCGGTAACTTTCCTCCACAGATGGTACAGCATGGTGTCTTCCCTATCCCCAAGGCCACTCTTCAGATCGAGAACCTCCCTCCTCCACGGAGTGAAGGTCTTGTCCCCTTATCCCTTGATAATGGCGAGATTATGTGGATCCACCCGGACCTTGTTGCAGACTTCGAGGCTCCTTCTAAGCAAAAAGACCGCTCCAAGGGCAGAACAAAGATCTGTAATATGGTGTCTTTTGACCCCATAGTTGAAGAGAAAATCCTGCTGGGTACCAGGTCAGGGAAAGCCTATCTACAGGAATTTCCCGAAAATCAAGAAAACCCTACCTCTTCTTCTGAGTCTGCTCCAGTGCAACCTGCTTCTACTGAGGGCATCCCTGCTGTGTCTTCACCGGTTTTAGAACCCATTCCCCCTAAGCCGACGGCAGCCGACAATGGCAAACAACAAGTCCGCTTCGACAAGCCTTTGAAGAAGTCATCTCCTTCTGGACTTGAGAAGCCATACAACTTTGATATTTTGGCCCAACTAACCAATACACCGGCCAGGCTGTCGATCTTCGAGCTCTTGCGCCTCTCAAAAGAGACTCGAGGAACTCTGAGTGAAGCTTTAATGCAGGCAGAAACCTGTCTAACCCTTCTAAAGAAGCCGGAATCAGAGCCTGTATCTTGCCTCCACTGTCACAGTGTGTTGGAATTAATTCCAAATATTACCTTCACGCATGATGATATGCTGATGGAAGACAATAGGCATGAGCGTCCTCTATACTATACATGATACGTCGACACGATGAAGGTCGATCGTATTCTGATAGATCCAGGGTCAGCACTCAGCATCATGCCGAAGACAATGCTAGATGCATTAAAAATCCTAGTGCATAGTCTTTCCGGCACAATCACCACCATCCTGGGGTTCAACCAGGGAAGGAGTGAGCCTCTGGGCAAGATTAGCCTAAAACTCCAAATAGGCAATCTCCGCACAAAGGTGACCTTCTACATTATAGACAACCATGGTTGCTCTTACAATGCTCTTTTGGGGAGACCATTCCTTCACGAACACAACATTGTTCCTTCGACTCTCCATCAATATTTCAAATACGTTGATGATAATGGAGAGGTTCAAAAAGAGGTTGCGGATCTCTACCCTTTCAAAGGTGTCGAAGCATATTGTAACGATGCTCGCATGTATAAAGATGAGTTCATAAAGGTAGTACTGGCTCTGGACACTGAAGAAGAACAAGAAGCAGTGCCCAATGACACCCTTATCATACCTGTTAAAGGGCGTGTTTCTCATCCTCAATCTTTCAAACCACTGGCTATTCACTTGCCAGTCCGGAAGCAACCAACCGATGGTGGTCAAGATCAAAAGGAGCTTACCTCTTCTGAGCCACTTGTTATCGACCTACGTCGTAACAAGGATAAAAGGCAGCTCACCTCTTCTGAGCCACTTGTTATTGATTTATCTCGTAACAAGGATAAAAGGGAGCTCATCTCCTCTGAGCCACTTGTTATTGACCTTCGTCATAGCAAGCCTCCTCCACGTTCTTCTTCTCCCCCTCTTGTAATCAATCTGACCAAGCCTGCTAAGGCTAAAGGTCCTGTTGTAAATACAGATATACAAATCAATGAAAAAGCATCTCCTTTCCAGTATACTGATGTCATTTATCATGCTAAGTGCTATTTGGATATGTTAGATAGCTTTTAGTCATTTACAATGGAGGTTGTACAGTCTCTTCAAACAGAGGTCTTACTCGAACACCCAGATGATTCATACTTTGTTGTCCCTTCTCGAAAGAGAGACGAGAGTCCAATACTTTTTAGTAAAGGGCCAGAACAAAAATTCAGCTATACGGATGATAGCAAAAATAACGATATGGGACATCTCCAACTTCGTCGTTATAGTCAACAATCAAAAGACATCATCCGAAAGATGGGTTATGACTTCAAAAATGGCCTCAACTATGGTAAAGGTAGACGAACTCCTATCCGTACAGTTGTTTCGAAAGAAAAATCAGAGATGTACTACAACAGGACTAAAAGAGGTTTCGGATATGCTTCACCTCCAGTCTTATCTCCAGAAGTCTCCGAATTCGATAGTGAGGAGCGCTCTAACTCTTCTGATTCCAGATCATGGGACTCTGACACCGGTATTGGTCAGGTTTATCGGCTAATCGTATCTTCTAACATGGTCTCCTCCGAACTTCCAGAAGGCTATGACGAAGATATCGAAGAAAATCCCAAAACAGATCATTGGGTTCAACGAATGGATACCCAATGGGAACTCCGATTTGAACAACGGGAACCTCCTACCGAAGATTAATTAGTTCAAATTGATGTAGGAGAGAGTGGGTCGTCTCGTCCAATATTCATCAGCAAGAACCTTCCAGAGACAGATAAGCAAGAATTAATTCTTCTTATTCGAGAATACATTGATGTCTTTGCTTGGAGTTATGAAGACATGCCAGGTTTAGATCCCAAAATTGCTACTCATAAATTGAATATTTTGCCTAATGCAAAGCCAGTTAAATAGCATCAAAGGCGATTCAAGCCAGAAATGATGGACGCAATTGATGATGAAGTCAAAAAGCTTATAGCTTGTGGCTTTATTGAGAAGAACATCCAAATTGGGTAGCCAACATTGTCCAGTCTTGAAGAAAACTGCAAGTTTGCATCGACTTCGAGATCTTAATGAAGCCTGTCCAAAAGATGAGTTTCCTTCCCTATCACAGATGTCATGATCGATAATACTTGTGGGTTCGAAAGGATATCCTTCATGGATGGATTCTCTGGATACAATCAGATTCGGATGAATCCTGAAGATGAAAAACATATTTCTTTCCGCACTCCTCGCGGAGTCTACTGCTATACGTGATGCCATTTGGTCTCAAAACGCTGGTATAACTTACCAACGAGCTATGAGTACCATCTTTCGAGATCATCTGCGTAAAACTGTCGAAT